>OX387433.1:24210094-24479725 GCA_947563755.1 Lochmaea crataegi | reverse complement strand
AATTTCAAGGAATTGTTTAAAATACGGAAAGGAAGAAGGAAAGGAAAGGAAAGAAAGGAAAGGAAAGGAAAGGAAAGGAAAGGAAAGGAAAGGAAAGGAAAAGGAAAGGAAAGGAAAGGAAAGGAAAGGAAAGGAAAGGAAAGGAAAGGAAAGGAAAGGAAAGGAAAGGAAAGGAAAGGAAAGGAAAGGAAAAGGAAAGGAAAGGAAAGGAAAGGAAAGGAAAGGAAAGGAAAAGGAAAGGAAAGGAAAGGAAAGGAAAGGAAAGGAAAGGAAAGGAAAGGAAAGGAAAGGAAAGGAAAGGAAAGGAAAGGAAAGGAAAGGGAAAGGAAAGGAAAGGAAAGGAAAGAAAGTGAAAGGAAAGGAAAAGGAAAGGAAAGGAAAGGAAAAGGAAAGGAAAGGAAAGGAAAGAAAGGAAAGGAAAGGAAAGGAAAGGAAAGGAAAGGAAAGGAAAGGAAAGGAAAGGAAAGAGGAAAGGAAAGGAAAGGAAAGGAAAGGAAAGGAAAGGAAAGGAAAGGAAAGGAAAGGAAAGGAAAGAGGAAAGGAAAAGGAAAGGAAAGGAAAGGAAAGAAAGGAAAGAAAGGAAAGGAAAGGAAAGGAAAGGAAAGGAAAGGAAAGGAAAGGAAAGGAAAGGAAAGGAAAGGAAAGGAAAGGAAAGGAAAGGAAAGGAAAAGAAGGAAAAAGAGATATTGAAAAAAAATAGATAGATAGATAGATAGATAGATAATAGATACTCTATCGTTACATTCTATGCGTCTATGCGTACCATCTAGCGGGAATTGAACGAGATATGCGTTTAGTAAATCTACTGGCGGGAGTATCCTTGAAATCACTGAATTTTTATATGAATCTAGAAGGGAAAATGGCAGGAGATTATTATGAGATAAGGGGAGAGTTGATACGGTTCCAGTTGAGAGAATAGACCACAGAAATAACTTTGAACGTCAGTGACTAATTTGTAGAGAAATATGTCTTCCAATATTCTTTTGAGTAATTTTTTTATGGGGGAAAATAAATAGTTAAGTACGCCGCTGTCGAGTATTTCCAAGTTTCCAATGGTGACGTATAATTGTCAATTGATTGATCTTCTGATGGGTGCATGCTATAATGAGAAATTTATTAATTGAGCCTTGCACATGCCACATCACAGTCGGCGATTAAAATTAATGTTTAGCTAGTGATATTAAATAAATAATGCATATTCTTATTAATAAATAAATATATCGATTATACAGTACAGTTTATCGATGTGATTTATATCGCTATAGAATAAGCCTGAAATTTAAAAAGAATTATATTTTGATAAATAAATACTTCGATATAATTTGTAAAAGCGTGATGTATCCAAAACACTGGTTTATCAAGGAGCGAAGAAAACGCGACGTTATGAACGCCCGGAAGCATAAACAACTGTATAATCTATACAAGCGTAGCGATTTCCTCAAAACTACCGGAGACAAATCCTTAACCTCACACAATTTTTCTATATACAATATTGTGTTCTCTCTTGATGCGCACGCACGCACGTTTTTGACGAATCGCTTACTTACGTGACGTAGAAAATTCTAGTGAAGACAGTTTTAGGTAACATCCTTGGTACAGTTTGTTTGACATATTAAAACGTCAAATATTCAAACTCGTAAAATGTACACTAGTGTAAATATACAGTATAAATCAAGATTATATTGTCTTCACAACATTAAATTGCCTTTTAATTAGAAAATCTCAGATAATATCTGTCCCTTCAGTTTAGTTCAGTCGAAGCAATTGTAGAATATCCACAAGCTTCATATTAGGCAAGTCTTCCTCTTCTATCCAGTACTCTCTCAGGTGTTGTGCACTGGGATTCTGTAGGTCCATACATTCCACAAGTATGTAAATGGAGGTTCCTTCTTCTTTCTCTGATAGTTTGAATTTTTTGAGGTGTTCATTCGGGCGGCAATGTGTCGTCTTAGTGCAGTCTTACTCTGGCTTAGGCATCATTCATTTTGTTAACTTTTTCCCGCTCCTTCAATCTTTCGACATCCAATGGTCTTGGTGAGTCCTCTACCTAACGAATTTGTGGACTCCCCTTGATTTTTTTCATTTAGAGTCTCTTTTTTTGACCTATCTGCTCCTATTCCTACTATCAGGCCAACTTATTGAAGTCTTAACAAACTCTGAGGTACGTACTTCCTCAAACTGGTAATATAGATCATGATCTTGTCGTGGTAGTCATTTTCTTAGACATGCGTGTCATTATTCACACACACAGCATAGTATCGATTTTTAAGCAAAGTAGTTTCTTTTGGATACTGTTACTATTTGTATTCGTATAGATCTTTTGATTCTTTCTCCTGTATAAGTGATGATCGCCAGTATCAGCCTCATTTGCATTGGCAGGTTTCTAAATTTCTTATTCATTGAATTGTTCTGACGAATTACTCTAGATGTTTATATTGATACCTGTAAAATTGTGTTGCTTAAATTCCAAACTGTTTCCTTTAGCAATCCGAAAATTTGACAGTTTTTCCCGTTTTACTACTTTCTTACAACCCAACTTACAACACAAACTTCTTGTGTGTATTTAATATAAAATACAAACTAGGCTAAGAAAGCAAACTAGACCGAAAAAATATCGTGTTTAACTGGTTTAATAATATATGAGGCTAGGATAAAAGGACTTCGATTTCCCATATGTTCTTTACGTAACAACAAACTAAATCAGTAAGAATCTGCCTTGTTACTGTCATTAATAAAATAGCTGCAAATGCGGAAACTGAGACGGAATTTATATCGATTTTAATCGTAATTCGCGTTTATTAATGAAAATTATAGACTATTTTGAAATTTAGATAGGTTTTCCTATTTACAAGGTGAAAGGTGTGGCTATGGGAACAGAAACGGATATCAAGTGAATTATTCAGTGTAATATCACGTTTATTGTTAGCTAATGAAAGTGAAAAATGGATCAATATTTGAACAATATAATTAAAAATATACTGAATGCGCTACTTTTCAACAAAACACTATACAGCTCATGTGGTTTGGATCTCTTCAACCATTGGACAATATGTTGGTAATCCAGTAGCCGAAGAGTTTCTGCTTTTTTATGAAAGTTAAGCAGACCTCATGCTTCTTTGTACTCTTTAACAGTTGGTTTTCCAAGATATTTGTGAATGTCTTGAATACCATGGATTGTTCACCGTGGTAGGAAATTCTCGATTCTGGAAGTTCCGTATAATTTTTATATTGCTGTTCCATGATTGTATACCGTAAATAAGGTGTAACAAATAAATTGGTTATAAATCATATCTAGGCGTCGACCTAGCACTGTAGTGGAACGCCTCTGATGCGAAAATTACGGTGAAGCGTGTCGAACGCGGTTAGTACTTGGATGGGTCACCAATGGGGAAACACCGTCGTTAGGCCCGTATAGCCTGCAGCGAAGCACTTTAGACTACTAGTTAAGGATGTGAGATTAATGGAAAAGAATCGATTAAAAATCGATTTTTCGTTATTCAAAATTAATCGATGTCAGAGGTCGATTTTAATAAAAATTAATCAATTTCTGCGAAAACATCGATTTTTTTGTATTATTTAAAAGTACATGCTTTTCATATTTCAATAATAAACCTAAGAGATTCATATTAACAATATTTATCAGATTAAAAATCAAATAAAATTATATTAAAAATTTTGAAGTATGATCAAAAATGGTCAATAATTGTCAAACATTTGAAAAACGGTCAAAAATGGTCAATAATTGTCAAAAGTTGAAAAAATTTTGAAAAATAGTCAATAATTATAAAAAATGGTCAATGATTGTCAAAATTTTGAGAAATTGTCAAAAATGGTTAAAATTTTTGAAAAATTGTCAAAAATGGTCAATAATTGTCTAAAATTTTTGAAAAATTGTCAAAAATTTCGAAATATGGTCAAAAATGGTCAATAATTGTCAAAATTTTGAAAAATGGTTAATAATTGTGAGAAATTTGGAAAATTGTCAATATTTATCTAAAATTTTGAAATATTGTCAAAAATGGTCAATAATTGACAAAAATTGTCAAAATTTTTGAAAAATGGTCAATAATTGTCAAAAGTTGTCACAATTTCGAAAAATAGCCAATAATTGTCAAAAATTGTCAATGACTGTCAAAATTTTGAAAAATTGTAAAAGATGGTCAAAAATTGTCAAAAATTATTAAAAATTGACAAAATTTTTGAAAAATTGCCAAAAATTGTAAAAAAATTTGGAAAAATGGTCAATAATTACCAAAAAAAATTGTCAAAAATTTTGAAATGTGGTAAAAAATGGTCAATAATTGTCAAAATTTTGAAAAATGGTCAAAAATTGTCAAAAATGGTCAATAAATATCAAAAATAGTAAATAATTGTCAAAATTTTGTAAAATGGATAAAATTTTTGAAAAAAAGACAAAATTTTTGAAAAATTGTCAAAAATGGTCAATAATTATCAAAAATTGTCAAAAATTTTGAAATATGATCAAAAATGGTCAATAATTGTCAAAAATTGTCAACATTTTGAAAAATAGTCAATAATACTAGCTGTTTCTGAAAATCGATTTAATCACGTAATTTATATAATGGATTTACCAAAAATCGATTAATATTACTATAAAATTCGATAATAAAGAATCGATAAGAAAATAATAATCGATTTAAATAAAAATATATTATTTTTTAACATCCCTACTACTAGGGTGAGTAGCATATCACAGCTCTCATGCATTATACCAAAGAGCACGAGGTATAATGTACCTACAATAGTATGCCGTCTTTTAGGGATGGGCAAAACTATCGATACATCAAAATATCGATATTTTTTTAGAAAATAATTGATAAATATCGGTGATATTTTCAATTTCGAAATATCGATAATCGATATTTATTTCCGAATATCAAATTCGATGTTTTTTTAAGAGCTTTATTATATTTTATAATACATATAATATTATGTAGTTCGAGGTTCGCAGTCCATGGATGTTGGGCTCGATAAAGATCCCTATAACTGGTTGGAACACTAGTGGTTAGGGCGCGTTGTATCAAACACCTAAAGTCGGTTTAATGATAACTGATGTTTAGACTGATGTAATTGGTGGTTAATAAATACATCAATCTGTCACAGTCTAAACATCAATTCTCATTAAACTGAGTTTAGATGTTTGATACAACGCGCCCTTAGGGGTAGTGTGCTCCCGGCGTCGGTGATTAGCCTCAGTTGCAGAAACAGACCGACGGCGACGTTAAATAGCCGAATAAAAAAAACCATACCACTTGAAAGGTCGGTGGAATTTTACTTACCTACTAAATACGAAAGCGAACACACAAAAAAAGTTATAAGGTGTTAAAGTTTAAACTTGTTAACCTTGCTCTTAAGCCGCTGAATCTATTTTCATGAAATTTTATTATGGTGCGTTAAATTACAAAAGGTAATAAAACTTGGGTAGAAGTAATAATTATTTCTCGCTATTTGCAAATTTGTTGGTTTATGTGTCCACGTAGGAATTGTATTCCAACCAACTGTAATGTTTTTGTACCAGTTTTTGTATGCAGCAACATAACTGGTAGAATTTGAAGTTAAAAGGGTAATAGTTTAATATTATTATAACACACTTTACTAAAATAGGACAATTTTTTACAGGTAACTGTAATTAAGTAAATTAAAAAAATTTGGTCGCAATTGTCCTTTCTTCGTTTATCCATTTGCTAATGAAATGAGTTCATCCACATATCAAATGTGGTTAGAATCAATCAAAGGGTAAAATAAAACTGCAAGTCAAACCACAATATACTAATATATTTGTCCAAGTAGAACCAAACAACTCGCTACTAGTTTAGGTAAGTTATTACCATCATCAGACTATAAAAGATAGAAAATATGATAGACTTAATATTAAGATCTAATGATATTAATCCTATGTCCAAATGCATTTAAAGGTTTAAACAAAATAAAAGTAACTACAAAAATTGTGATACAAAACAAATATTAGAAATTGAAGATAACAAATAAATGAGTTTAATATTAAATCAAGTAATACTCAACTTCAACAAATTAAGAACAAACTGATGAGGTTAAATCGAACATTTCAAGAAACTTTTTGATCAATAATAACACATTATAAGCAGTTGCCTATATGAAACACGTACAATCGTACAACTGGAAGAGGTATGAATAAAGGCCGAAACTCACTTAACAGCACAGCACCTGACAAGCATCGTCACAGCACCTGACAAGCATCGTCACAGCACCGTCGAGTGGTCAACTTGACGGTTGTGTATGGATTCACTTAACGCATCGACACGGGATCAGCACCGCCGCGATACTCGACTATAGGCTTCACTTTATATTGTCATTGTATATTGTTTTGTACTGTACTGTACTAACCGAAATGTGCTGATAAGTGAGTGTACGACGTCGGCAAAGGATCAGCACACCACAAGCACACCGTCCGCAAAATATTCTCTCTGAGAGCGATGTGCTGATGTTGTTAGGTAGGCGCGCTTACATTTAAATACACAAAAGAAATAAAATCTGCTGGTGATGATCAGTCGCTGTTCCTACGAGGTGCTGATAAATGAGTTTCGACCTTAACCATCCCCAAAAATAAACCACAAGCATATCACATATTTGTGAATTAAAATGTGGAAACAAACCAATTAAAATTGTGATATGAGAAAAAAAATTTTTTTTCAAAAGATTTGCACAAGAAAAGTGAAGAGAAGAAAAGGGCTTTGATCAAAATTCTATAAACTATATTGTTTTCTCATGAATAACCGTTGAGTGATAAAATATATAAGACACGCAACCGCGTAAACGATTTGTGCGCAAAATGAAGTTGGCTGAGAGATGTCGCCAGTCGTCGCATTTTCTCTAGGAATTTAGAAGTCTTATACTGACCGTACTAGAGTTAAGAACTGCGAACGGAATTTGTAGATCTGGACTCTCTCGAGTGTATTTATTGTAGATGATTAATTTTCATTACCTAAGTGTGTAGTTAATCTAGACATTTAACGATTTTGTTATGTGTTACCTAGGAAAACATATTTTTAAATATGAACCCCAAAAGCCATATGTTGTTATCACGAATGTGAACAGAATTCAAAAAAGAATATCACTTAAGTTTTTAAATTTCCTACTAAAAATAAAAATATCCTAAATAAATGGGAAAAAATTGTTGTAGTAATATAACTATTTAGAATTTAGAAAAGTGCGAATTTTTTGGACATTTTCATGAAAATTATGATTTACAGATGGCAATCTGAAAGATTCCAAAAGACCAAAAAGGTGGGATACTGGAAAACTAATAAGATTTTTATTTAACCAAATTAATTGTTTGAAACCTTACTAAGTAGAATATTTCCATAATTATTAAATAAAATCAATAAATAACAAATTCCACAACAGAAATATAACATATATTACTCGATCGGTTTCACAAATAACATTTGTATCGTCAGGAGTAGATTTACTGTAATTGAATTTACTGTTTGGACCCTTACTTTATTTACTTTATATTATTTTTCACTTCACGATTTAACTCGCGCTGATTTAGCTTAGTTAACATCCGTGATAAATGGTGATAAAGCTCCTAAAAATATGAGCGATGGCAAACATTTTCCAGCACGAAAAAAATTGCAAAAGTTATTAACAAATTAAGTTGAAAAAAATGAATTTGGTTTTTTGTTAATAACTCCGAAACTATCAATATTTCAGATATTTTGTTGATTTAAAAAAATTGTATTAAACAAAATATTAAATTTTTTCAAACTCTTATGACACGATCCTGTTGAGTATATATATATATATATATATAAGAAGGGTTGATTTAAAAAATTGTATTAAAAAAAATATTAAATTTTTTCAAACTCTTGTGACATGATCTTGTTGAGTATATATATATAAGAAGGGCTCCACAAAGCGAAACATTTTTATCCCATTTATTTAAACATTTTTTGTTGTCCTTAATGAAGACGGAAGTTTGATAAAATTTTGTTAATTGACAAGTGCCTAACTTGTTGAAAAATCATCATTGAGATTTTTTTTGACGGCACCTTATTCTATGTAGATGCAATATCATTCCATACTTTTTTGGAATTTTCAAATTAATATTTAATTGAAAAAAATTAGTTTATGTGACGTACTCTCTTTAGACATTAATTTTGATGTGTTTATTAATAAAATTAAATTTTTTTATGCATGTACTTATATTTTCTTATTCCTAACTTTATTTCATATTTTTTTATATGGGACGATATAAATTTGTAAATATTGTATGTAGTGAACTAAAAAAACAGCCCGCTTTTAAAGAAATAAATTTCACAAAACAACAGTAGAACCGTCCGAAACCAGCGATATCTGTCGATCCGAGTCGAGGTGGGGGCAAGAGCAATGAATAGTTCGATGTTTAAACTCCGCGTCGCCTAAATTATGGAGGGTAGAAGGAAGGAGCACCATCTCAATGTATTAAAAAGTGTCCATCGAAATGAAGCAAATTAAGATGGCGCCATAGTAGCAAGTGGAAAGATTTTAAAAATAGCGCCATGAATTATTAGAGTAAGATACAAAATTAAAAAAGGAAATACTACGTAAATAATTGAGATTTTAAATACTGCATATTTCTCAATTACACAAGTCACGAAAAATACTAAATTTTTCAACCCAGCACACTTCACTCGGTTTATAACCCTAAATTCACATCATTTCCATTTGCTACACGAGCGCCATTTCGGTGAATCTTCGAATTATAATTTGCTGTTTACAGGTGGACACTTTTTCAGCTTGTCACCCATACAAGATGGTGCTCCTTCCTTCTACCCTCCATAGCCTAAATACAGTAAAAATTTCAATGAATAGTGGGGGGTACGCTGGAATCTCCATAATGCACAAAATTTTACATTGCGTTGCGTCTCTTCTTATAATTCTAAAGAGTGATTGGGTTCTAATTAGATACTCCAACAGAAGGTAGAGAGTATTCCTTAAATAATTCACTATGATCAAGCTCCTGATTCGATTTCGTTTTATACTTAATTAATTGTCGTCCTATATCATCTTGATCAAAACTTTAATTATGCTTACGAATAACTTTGACTGGTGTTTGTTGATAAACTACTTTGATATACTTACAGCTGATTTTCACCGAAAATCAAGTGAAAAGCGCATTCTAGTATTACGTTAAATATGTACATGAGGGAAGTATTTCATAGTCTAAAAAATTTAGACAGCCTTAGTATGTTTATCACTGTTCTCGATTTTCATCACTTTTTCATACATCTTAGTTATCACATCAATAAATTTATCACATTTTCATAAATAAGTCATTTTTAAGGGAGAAGTGTTAGTTTTTTTATGAAAAACCCTGTATATTCATATCTTTTTATTAATTTTAAACTAGATCCGATAAATTTATATAAAAATATTATTTCAACAGTAATTGATATGGGGAATAAAATTGTACAATTAGTTATTGATTGGCAATTATCTGCAATTAAAAAAATACTTCTCTATAATATTAAAATTATTATTTTATGTTACAACGCTACGGAAGTATAACTGTTTATTTATTATTGCAAAATTCAGTCATATCCTGCGATGTTTATCTTGTAGAAAGATTTGAACTGAAGGCCAGATCTTAGTTTTAATCATCCTGTCTATAGTTTATTTAATACAATATAATACAACTATAAAATATTTATTTTCATGTGCGTTGACCTACTTTTATATAAAAAGGACATTTTTGATTATGTATGGTATCTGAAGATTTTAATTTGGGAAAACCAACCCTCTACAACTTAACAAACATATCTCGGCGCCCCAAGATTCAACGTCAGTGTAATGACATTAAAATGAAGCAATTTGTTAATTAAACAAATTAAGACTCTTAATTTGTTTTTTGTTTTTCATAGGTTCACTAACTTTGCCCATTTTGTGCAGATGTTTCATCAGGTTGCAGTATCCAGTCACCAGGTCCAGTCACCCATTTTTAGTAGCCTGGTTGAGAGTACTTTGTCTACCTTGTTCAGTAAACTCTTTGTATGAAGGTGCCCTTGTGGCAACCTCCATTTGAGTTGGTGTTCCTTATTTAGCCAGTTCCCGATTTCCCCTCTTATGCAATCTTTTTTTATTCCCCAAAACGGTTCAAGACCTATGAAGTCTTTTTTAGAGCCTTCTTTAGCTAACTGCTCCGCCATTTCATTACCTGCAATCCCCTCATGTGCCGGCAACCATATTAGAGGCACTTTGTTGTCTCTTGTCAGCCTTTTAAGGGATTCTTTGCAGTTTTTTACCAGTCTAAACATAGTTGTTGGATTACTGTTAGCCTTAAGCAGAGCCTGGCTGTCAGTGAAAATTTTAATTTTTTGTCCGGTATATCCTCCTCTTTTGATGTTTTCATCAATATATGCTATAGGGGCAATCGTCTCTGCTTGAAACACAGTCGTATATCGACCAAGGCTAAAGAACATTCTCTTTCTAGGTCCATTTATACTAGCCCCAGTGCCATGCTTTGTTTTGGAGCCATCTGTGAACCAGATGATTTCTCCAGAATTTCCTGGGTGCATCACCTGTTCTTTAGATCGGATGAAGATGAAGATGTCGCTCAGTGATTATATTCTCGGGTGTCATACTATTAACACTCATGTGAAATATGGGTTCATCTAGTATTGTCCCAGATGTATCAGTGTGTCCTTCTCGAACATTGTTTCCCTCCGCCCTTACAAAAAGTTCCAAAGGAGGAAGTCCAATAAGAGCTTCCATCGATGCCGTCCCCGTGCTCTTCATTACCCCGGTAATACCTAGAAGGGCTTGTCTTTGGATTGCAGTTAATATATTAACTGCAGAGGACAATTCTGTCCTTCTCCACCAGACTATTGTTCCATAGGTGATCATTGGCCTTATCACAGTTGTGTAAAGCCAGTGATCCATCTCAGGTCGTATTCCCCATGTTTTGCCCATAACTCTTCTGCATTGTCAAAAACAGAATAAGGTTGACAATGCTACGAAAAATGTTATTCAACGGATTGTTTACGGGTTTACAAGGACAATATAGTACCAACTTTAGAACTGATTCGTGCTAAATTGCGGGATATTCCCGAATATGTTTGGAAACACTGCGCGCGGTTTTGTTAAATTGTGGATTTAAATATAAGAAGTTAGATAATCGAATTCAGATTGTGTGGCTAAATGAGGATTATTTACAGAAAATTATATATAGCTACACAGTGTTAAAAAAATGGCTTCATCAATGATTTTCCTTGCCCTTCTCGATAAATTAATCAATGATCTGTTTTAATCAAGACAGAAATTCTAAATAGTGGGGCATAGAATAATCCCCAATAAAGGCGGAAATGGATTAACTCAGGTAGTCGTGGTACAACTCGGTAGTCCCCGGAATTTACCTAGGGGATTACGATCCCTTTAATTTAAACTCATTAATTTTTCTGTGCCAAATTTTTCCGTTTTACTACCGCTAAACTGTTTTATGTTTTCAACAAATAATTTTTCACCCATCATTTCATAGAATTGTTTTTGCGTGTATATATTATATAAGTGCCCACTTTAAAAATCTAAACGTTTATAAATTCACTTGGACGGATCAAACAGAATTGAATCTTAAAAAAACTAAAACAAATCGTTTCGATTAAGTATCTTTCAACGGCAGCTATCAACGGCAATTAAACTAATTTAAGTTCGTTTTTTTTATCGATGATTTGGTTAAATTTACTTTGGTTACGTCTAAAATAATTTGGTGCCGAATTCTTACGTTTGATATAGAACCAATTAGATTTTTATTTGTTTTGTCTCGATATTTTGGAAATTTTTGGTGTTAGTAAATTAATTAATTTGGGATATGGGGGGCACTAATTTTCAACGAAATAACTGGGCCTAAAATTTTGAAAAAAAAAGATTACATGAAAACCTAATAAAAAGGTTTTATAAATAACAAGGCAGATTCCAAAAAACAATTATTAAGAACTCTTGTTCAACTCGCATTTATCCTGCTTGTATTGCAGTTAACGCATCACTATAACAAATCAAACCGCCATCTATACTTCCCATTAGGAAGCTTCATCGTCCAATAAATATCATACCAATGTTGAATATGATTTTGCTATATTTTATTCAAAATATTCAACAATACTGCCTACATAAGAACCCGTAGACTACCAACATCGGAATGCAAGTGCATAATGTCTATCTGGCGCCACACATACACACAGTGTGTTACTCAATAATAACGACACATCATGATACTTTCAATTGAATAAACATAAGGTCGCCGAAGAACACATCCTAGGAGTCGGATTTCTTATCTAATAATTAAACTGCGACCATTAAAAACGATACTATGTCATACGAGAATCTTGTTTATCAGTTACAAACACTAACACCGGAAAAAGTATTAGATTGCTGTATTGTTTTGTATACGAGAGTTAGGCGTAAGTAATATTAAGGAAGGGGGCAGGTTGAGATCGTTTAAGAAATACCCCAAGTCTTTTTTTCTTTCTCTTATTATTTATACATATAAAATGTATGAAACAAAAAGTTACTAGATTTAGGCACGTCGTAAATTTATATTAATTGACATTAAAACTTGAATTATCAGAATAATGTTAATACTTATAGTTTTTAAATTTGTATCGTTTACAGCAATCAAATAGATTAAACATATTATTAAAATAAATGAAATATTTTTTTTAATATACCACGTTTTTAAAACGAACTAAAAAGTAAAACATAATTTTTTTAAGTCTTATGTAGAATAAAACGACGTACAGATTTTTAACTTCTTACATGTACGTTGTTTTATTCTACATAAGACTTAGAAAAATTATTTTTTACTTTTTAGTTCGTTTTAAAAACGTGGTATATTAGAAAAAATTTATTATCATTTATTATTTTCTTTTTGGTATTGTGAGTGTGAATGTTGCAATTGATTTTAAATACTTTCATGAGATAACGGCAGCGACATGAGGAAAATTTCACATTCATTGTAAATCCTTTATATTTGATTATATCCGCAATTAAAAAATGAATGTTGAAGGTACAAAATTCGAACGCTACGCCTACAATTCATAATTTTCGCAGCCAAACCTCTATACCTCTCGGCTACGAAGACATAATAATGCATCAATCAAGCTGTTGTATATAAACGATATGATGTATGTCAAAACTAAAAAAATGATCACACAATTGAAGGAATAATTCTCCATTTTTTGAAAATTATTTTCTTTTATTGTCATCCAATTCTCAATTATGTTGAAAATTTTAAGTCTCTAACCCATCGTTTCTCAACCATTTTTATGTCGCGACCCACGAAAGAGCCAAAAAGTTAAGTAAAAAGTCTTGCGACCCCGTCACTATTTTGTTGGAAAGCTTCATTTTTAGGGAAGTAGTATAGGCCAGGGAAACAAGTAGGTACATTCTAGTGATGAGCGATATCATGATTTTTTAATCACGTGAAATGATATCGTGATTTTTTAATACCAGTTATTTTAAAACGTGACGTGATCACGACATTATTGATATTCGGTTTTGAATATACGATGGGAAAAATTGCATCTATTTTCATTTCGTAAGATTATCTATTTGCACTTTGCACAGTCTTTTTATAATCCTAGTAATGAATGAAACAAAATTCAATCTTGTTGACAAATTTTAGTAGAATGAGAGCGATGAAGGAAATCGCAATAATGTCTTTTTCCACTACCCAAAAAAAGTGTTTTTTACCAAAAAAACGTCATAACTCGAAAAATTTCCAATATTTCAATTTGCAAATTTTTTCATGGTTTGTCACTATGAAAACTACCTTCTACCAAATTTTCATCAAAATCGAACAATTTTTGACGAAACTAAAAAATGAAAAATGCAGTTTTTTGCGTTTTTCGAGCTAATTTAGAGGTTATGTGAAAAAGTCACTAATGAAAAAGTTGTAGATTTTTCCAAGATCTACAACTTTTATATTCAACTTTTTTTTCTAGAACCTCAACTTTGGCCGGAAATCGCAATAATGTCTTTTTCCACCCCCCCAAAAAAGTGTTTTTTACCGAAAAAACGTTATAACTCGAAAAATTTCCAATATTTTAATTTGAAAATTTTTTTCATGGTTTGTCACTATGAAAACTACCTTCTACCAAATTTTCATCAAAATCGAAAAATTTTTGACGAAACTAAAAATAAAAAACGAAAAATGCATTTTTTGGCGTTTTTCGAGCTAATTTTGAGGTTATGTGAAAAATTCACTAATGAAAAAGTTGTAGATTTTCCCAAGATCTACAACTTTTATATTCAATTTTTTTTCAGGGAACTCAACTTTGGCCGGAAATCGCAATAATGACTTTTCCACCCCCCAAAAAAAGTGTTTTTTACCGAAAAAACGTCAAAATTCGAAAAAATTTCAATATTGTCATTCGAAATTTTTTTCCATAGTTTGTGACGAATTTTCGTCGAATGAAGAGGTCAATATTATGTTCGATAATGCTATAGTAGAGCATAACTCTGCTCTCAAGTCAGCTCATTAGCTTATAGAACTATATTTGTTTTGATTGCTAATACATAATAATAATAAAAAGGCACGAATATATGGAAACGGTTCATTTGGCGACAATTTACTAAGAGAGCTTTTTTGTAGGGAATTTAATTTCCTTCGAGAATATGTATAGGAAAATTTTTTCAGATTATGATTTATGATGTACGAGATAATAAATTCAGAATATCGTTCAAAAAAATATATATATATTCGATTTTTCTGGCCCAGACTACTGTGTATATTCAAATTATTCGTAGACTTTCTTTGTACTGTACTGTGTAATTATGACTCGTGCCATAGATCAAATGCGTGATAATGATCCGGGGACATGTCGCATACCTTTGATAAATGCTTATTTCCATTTAAAATTAATTCTTAGCGGAAAATAACGTCGGATGCGATGCGTAGAAACGACCTTCGAGTATAGCCGACTCGGCGGTATTATACCTGACGATATTAATATGCTGGTCGAAGAAACATTTTAGAATTTATATGCCATTTTAATTTAATAGTTGAAGAAAAGATAATTTAAACGTTATAAAAAATGTTGTTTGTTATATGAATTTTCCAGTTACAAAAAAAGTATATAAAGATTTAATGGAAACATTTAATATTGGTTAAATTTCTTGAGTATCAATTTTTTGGTAGGTTTACATTAAATTCATGATATTTTCAAAAAAATGTGTTCTTGTTTGAATTCTCTATCATGCACCGGTTTCGAGAAAAATCAAATTTAATTTTTCGACCAACTCTGTTTTATTTACCGAAAAAATGAAGATCATTAACAACAAGAATATTATTGAATTTCATAACATATGTTCTACCTACATGATGACCATTTATTGCAAGACATAAATCCAATTGTTTCTGTAAGGATTGTCCTACTATTGAAAAAATCATTTTGAAGTTCATTATCTTCCTCAGATGAATACGATTTTGTATTGGAACAGCAAAAACTAATGATTGTAAGTAGCCCTAAAAACAAAAATTGCATGGAATTGAATCGGGCCATCTTGCAGGCCAACTGATTTGCCCTTCTCGTACAATTCTTCGATTTCCATACGTAGTGGCAAGAACTACTCGACTAAAACGAGCATGACAACCATCGTGTATGAAGGTATTATACAGAGTGTCCCATAAAAAAACTATAGTATATGTTCAAAATGTCCTCCACTTTCCTGGATGATTAATTGGCATATTTTATTTACAGATTTTACAACCTGTGTCTGTGTCATAATTTTCATACTCTTGTCTTAATTTATTACTTTCCGGTTTCACAGCAGAAGGCAAATTATTGTATGTCCAATTTTAGGCAATTTTTAGCCTGTAACGTTTCTGTACGAGCAAATCACGAGCCCCTCCGTAGTTAACCACTGTGGGAGTTGCCACCACCAATATTCGCTAATATCTGCAAAGATCCCAGTCCTTTTAGATAAGTTCCTTTCTTCTTATCCTTAGCGTACATAATTTTTTTCACTTCAATTATACCAGTAAAAGTGAATATATAAAATTTAAATAAAATACAATTTCATCAAAATTATTGAATAAAGATACTCACGAAACTCGTTCACGTTCTTGAACAAATCTTACCTGGAACAAAAAATAATTTATTAAAATTATGATAATTGTAAAAATAAAGAAACAAATCCTTACTTCTAATGGAATAGCCAATAGTAACAAGTTACGTAAGCGCATGAAGAAACATCGTAAATATTTTCAATAGGCAGTTAAAAAAAATCATAACATCAACTTCCAAATATATAATGCCAATGGCCGGCAGTGCCCGTAAAGACAAAAAAATTAAATGTATAATAATTCACATTTTACTCAATAAAACCAAATTTAATGTATTAAAAAGCAATTTATATCCAATGTTTAATTTGGAATGTTAATTTTTACTTACATAATTTTTTATTTGTTAATAAAAGAATCTGTAAGAAATAAGATAAGATAAATTTATTTTTGTTAATCTTTGGAATATTGAGATCGAATTAATTTTTGTTTTGAAAAACAAATTATGTATTCATACCCGAAAACCTTAATAGCAAACCTCCAGCACTGTAATCATATACAGTGTGTCCACTAAGTTCGCAGCAAATGGGAAACTTTTTTATTATCAAGTTTACTAAAAAAAATATTCTTCATAAAAATTTCTGCATGGTCTAAAATCTAAAATGTAGCCATTAGTTGTCGAAATAGTCATCATGAATTTATATCAAAAACATTTATTTAGATGTTAATAAATATCTACTAAACTCATAGTGCGATCTAATAATCTAATAATATAATAATATTACGAAATAAGTTCTTGAGAATAATTAAAAAAAATAAAACATAAAAGCTTTTCCATCAATTACGCCTCAACCTTGTCTTTCAATACAATTTTTCGATCTACGACAAAATTATCACAAAATTTGGGAAAAGGAAAGTTATCAAAATTTTTATAAACAAAAGAGTGAGGTAACTAGTTTTTTATAACAATTTTCGATTTGGTCAAAAATAAAAGTATTTTCTGATATACCTCGTATATGACTTGGAAATTTCGACATTGGATGGTTGCACTTGAGGAATTAAACCATGCAGAACTTTTTATGAAGAATAATATTAAGAACGTTTCCAATATAGTGTTGCGAGGTCACCAACTCAAAGCCGGCACTGTCCCTCGACTGTAAATTTTGGTGGCTGCGCCCCTTTCGAGAACTTTCGAGTAAAACGCTTTGTTTGTGCATAGGATGAGCGTGGAAGGTACTGGAATTTTCGAGAGTTGAGAAGGGCTATATATACGCGGGTTTTGAGTGCGTGAACAATTAGTGAAACGGGCAATAAAAAGTTAGTTCACAGACAGTTTACAGAAGTTCTTAGTAATCGGACAGTGAATGAAATAGTGAAGATAAATAGTGTATATTCAAGTGGTAAAAATAAATTAAAACTATTATACCGAGTGTAAATAAATTAGTAGACATTAAGTAAATTGTGTATATAAATTAAGTTTAATAAATAAATCAATAGATAGTAATAGGATAGGATTGTGTATAATTTTATCCCACAATTAAAAACTATTTAAATAATTAACAAGAACATTACAATAGCTACTGCGAACTCAAGAATTGCGCAAATTTCCAAATGTACTAAACAGGCGTATACTGAGGGGTGCACCTGAACTGCGCCAAATTTATCTTGAGGATATAATCCCTCACCCGAACTGCGCCATTTTTTTTTACCTGCTTACTTGGTTTAATTCTAGTCCGAACTGCGCCAAAATATTGCCATTTTTATATTCACTAGTCAGTCCTAAATTTTGAATTTGGTTTGGTTTGGTTTGGTTTGGTTTGGTTTGGTTTGGTCCATTTTTATACTTAATTGATTTTAAACTTTACCACCTTACTCAAACGCAAACGTAAAACTAAAAATAAAATTGATATAATTTGCTACCCTTCCTCCTGTTAGAAGACAATTAGGAGTTATCATAATATTTTCAGAAATGTTTACTTTTAAATAAGATTTGTTAATTCCTAATAAAACGATAATCCCTATAACCGGCGCAATTCAGGCAAGAGATTAAGACCTTCCATAACTGCAATTCTACCTGAGGATTACTTTGGCGCTATTCGTGTGCGTCCATACTGAGCATAGCAGATTGCTGAAAGTCACAGTATTCTGGGAATGACATAATGCCTCCAACAGTAAACTACGACCTTCATTATACAGATAATCCAACACGTGAAGATAAGCTGGGAAGAACTACATAGAGGAAATGAACCGACACAATGCTACAATTGCCAGGGATTCCACAATGAACAGACGACATGCCGAGTAAGCACCAAGCCGGAGTACCACACCGTTCCAACGAGTATTTAAGACTGAGAAACCAACCAGCCACCTACGTGAACTGCCAGGGAGAACACCCAGCGAACTAGAAAGAATGCCTACAAGCCACAAACAATAGGACGACAAGGAAGACACCAAAGCCAACCCCAAAACGAATTTCGCCAGGAATCGGCTACGTCCAAACGACGACCAAGAAAAACAATGACGACGACTACCAAATCGAAGAATCAGAAGATTCTCGAACAGGTGACCAGAATGCAGCTGAAGGTGTCATACAATTTTTTTCTAATTACAACTATCCCCTATCTCTTATTGTTTACATTTTATCAATGAAAAGCTGGATACTGAATATACTAATCAGAATTTCATTTCATTCATTCATTGTGCCCATACCACTTTTTCAAAATGAATAGCACACTTTTCATATGTATATTATTCATGTCATGTTTTTTTGCATTAAATTTTTTTAATACAACTGGACTATTTTCCTTAACTTATAAATCTCCTTGAATCTTTCTATCGATATAATTAATTTGGTTTATATCAAGCCATAATACAAATATATAAAAAAAGATCATTTTAGCTGGTAACATTTGTCATTTTCAAGGCTGCGAACGTACACCGATTCTATAGATACAAATGCTACGAACGACACCCACATCGCTGTGGTATTCTGGAATGACAAAGAAACTCTTTGTTTAAAATTCAATTTTATAATGAGTACGAAAAACAATTATCGCTCGATGATAAGCAGCACTACAACCCGTTAACCTCGCCGAATAATAAAAAATCGATTCGATAGTTTCGTAATGCGTAAATTTGAAATATTGAAAATGACTCACAAAAATTAGTATCTGTTAAAATGTCTTGTAGGGATCCACCGACTACCTACACCTGTTTTGTAATTTAAAATATTCACGTATTGGTTGTTTTGACAAGTGTTGGTGTTGAATAATATACAGGGTGATTCAGAAGTAAAAAGCCATATTGTAACCGTTAAATAATATTTGACTAACACTAGGGAGTCTAAGATCGCTGATGACGAAAAGTGTTGCAGACAAGATATAGACTAAGTAGAGAGGGAATCTTTAAAAAAAAGCCTCCTCCTAGCTTTTTAGAAAGGTACGGGTATTGGGGTGACATTTACTGAGACCTAAAAGATCCATTGTGCCCCCTTACTTCTACTTAGTTCCTGAGGAAAGTCTCAGAAACTAGTAGCTCCTTTAGTCCTATTTCCTGGAGGAATTTTAGAATATCTGCAGGCTTTAACTTAGGTAAATGTCCCTCTTCTATCCAGAAATCTCCAAGATGTTGTGCCCTAGGATTCTGAATTGCTGTGCAATTCGCAATTATGTGGATGGAGGTTTCCTCTTCCATGCCACAGAATCAAAATTCTTCTTCCTCCACTATTTTGAGCTTTTTCAGGTGCCCATTCAGGCGAGAATGTCCCGTAAGGATCCCTGTTAAAACTCTTAGTGCAGTTTTACTTTAACTTATGCATTCATTTGTTATTAACAGGTTGTAGTCAGCCAGAAAAATCTTTGATTGTCCAAGTCCTACTAGATCTTTCCAATGGCCATGGATCTTCTCTTTTCTTAGGCTTTGCCTATTTCTTCCAATATTACATTGGAGCTGATACGCAATATTACATCGTTTTCTCCTAGAAAAAATTTACGTGATATTTGCCAAGACCCCCCCCCCCTCTGCCCCCAAGTGAGATTTGGTACAGATTTTATTAAAATAAATAAAAACAGAATTACCTAATAAATAATCCAAAGAGGTTGAGTTTTGGCCAGATTGCAATTTTATACCTGACAACAGAAATCCTAGGAAAACGGGTTGGGTTGAGTAATATATAATGTTATATTTCTGTTGTGGAATATGTTATTTATTGATTTTATTTAATAATTATGGAAAGATTCCACGTAGTAAGGGTTGAAACAATTAATTTGTTAATCCTTTTATACTGCTAGAGCAGCATAGCTGCCACATTACCATTAATTCCAAGCATTTGCTTCCAAATGTTTCGTTAATTATAGTTTCAAGCTATAATAATTATTGTGAGGTAAATAATTAATTGGAAGAGAGCATTTCGAAAGCTGCTATTCCTTCTATAGAGATAACACTGGACTGTAAAAAAAAATTTTTTTAAGCTTGCTTCTTGTTGCACGACATAAGACTTTTGAGAAGAACTCGTAAAACGTGTAACGTTACGAAAAGGGTTCGTCACGCAACAGTGTTGCTAGATTTCTAAATAATCCACGAATCCAATGAAATTTAAATTGAAGCTTGCTTGCTGTCGATAATTGTCAAAAATTGTCGATTACTGTCGATAATTGTCAAAAATTGTCAATTACTGTCAAAAATGGTCAATATTTGTAAAAATTTCGAAAAAATGGTCAATAATTGTCAAAATTTTGAAAAATGGTTAAAATTTTTGAAAAATTATCAAAAATGGTCAATAATTGTCAAAGACGGTCAATAATTGTCAAAACCAATCAAAAATCGTCAAATGTTGTCAAAAATGGTCAAAAATTGTTAAGTATTAAAAAAAATGGTCAATGATTGTCAAAATTTTTGAAAAATTGTCAAAAATTGTCAATAATTGTTAAAATTTTGGAAAATGGTCAAAATTTTGAAAAAATGGTCAATGATTATAAAAGACTGACTGATTGTTAAAAATTGTCAAAAATGGGCAATAATCGTCAGAATCTGTCAAAAATAGTTAAAAATGGTCAAAAATAGTCAATAATTGTTAAAATTTTGGAAAATTTACAATAATTGTCAAAATTTTTGAAAGTTGTCAAAAATGGTCAATAATTGTAAAAATTTTGAAAAATGGTCAAAAATTGTTAAGATTTTGAAAAAATTGTCAATAATTATAAAAAATGGTTGATAATTGTCAAAATTTTTGAAAAATTGTCAAAATAGTCAATCATTGTCAGAAACTGTCAAAAATGGTCAATAATTGTTAAAATTTTGAAAAATTGGTCAATAATTGAAAAAAACTGTCAAAAACGGTCAATAATTATAAAAAACTGTCAAAAACGGTCAATAATTGTTAAAAATTGTAAAAATTTTTTAAAACGGGACAAAATTTTTGAAAAATGGTCAATAGTTGCCAGAACCTCTCAAAAAGCTAAAAAATTGTCAAAAACGGTCATTAATTGTTAAGATTTGGAAAAATGGTCTAAAATGGTCAAAATTTTTGAAAAATTGTAAAAAATGATCAGTAATTGTCAAAACTGTCAAAATTGGTCAATAATTGTCAAAAATGGTCAATAATTGTTAAAATTTGAAAAAATGGTCAAAAATTGTCAAACATTTTGAAAAAATGGTCTATAATTGTCAAAATTTTTGAAAAATGGTCAATAATTATATAAAACTGTCAAAAATGGTCAATAATTGTTTTGAATTTGAAAAAATGGTCAAAAATTGTCAGAAATTTTGAAAAAATGGTCAATAATTGTCAAAAATTGTCAAAAATTGTCAAAATTTTGAAAAAATAGTCAATAAAATATAAAATAAAACTTAGTAGAACGTAATGTAATTCCCAACATCGCATTCTATTGCGCGTATTTTTATTGATGGTTTTCCCAACCTCGCATTCTATTGTGCATAAGAAGCAAGATTCTGTCGTCGGTCCGACTACCGCTTACCTTTTTTTCCCCTCAATGTTTTCATGCATAATAACATCATATTCGGTGCTCTAAACACGGAATTTAACATGCAAATAAATACAGCAGATAGATTTTAAAACAATGTTTAATAAATTAAAAAATAATATTATCAAAGAACCTAACAACAATTACAAAAAAGTGAAAAAAGCGTACGGTCTTAAGTTTTACAGTGAAATATGCTAATTTTACAGTCACATAAGTTAGGAATATCAGTATATTTATCTCAATATGGTAATATAATTCAAGTTATTTTGTAGTTTTCTTTCTTTTCATCGTTTCCATCGAAGTTTCTCGGCGAATCGACCAACAAAAATCAGCAAGCTGACCATGCGTCTTTCAATATGCATAATAAGCCTGCACCATTCTTGTTCATAGCTTTCGCAGTTTTTCATGAGTCCCAACTTTATAAGAAGTGGTGGCAGAAAAATTTTGTCACTTGGCACTAGAGGTTCTTGAGATACATTTTTAAGTCCAGGTGTCAAGCTTTTTCTTTGTGGCCAAGTTTCCACTTTGTAATGTTTGTCTTTCGCGCGACTGTTCCACTCACATAAAAAACAGCAAAACTTGGTGTATCCTCCTTGGAATCTAGTAAGTATAATTAAAAAAACCTGACTTTATATTTTGGAAAAAAAATTCATTTTGAAAAATCTGGACGTGATAGAAAAAATCGGCCATCGGGAACAGATTCAGAGCAACAAAATCTTCATATATATGACATAATTTTTTGAAGGAGGATTTTGTTGCAGACCAGTGTAATTGAAGGGAATTTTTTCCATTTACATTTTTTTTTTGTTTACCAATCAATCTTGTGTCTTTTTATGTGTCGGAATTTTGTTAGTATCCCTCGTAAAGCACTGTTTCAATGTCTATATTTACTAAGTTCATCATCAGCTGTTAGTTAACTAGTTCGGAGTGGTGTAGAATAGCCTCGGGACACTTTGGTGTTGGTCACCATTCAAGAATGCTTCTTCTTAGTGGCGATGACTAAAATCCAGTCGTCGCAATCGTTATTTGTAACGGTCTGATCTGAATAATTTTTAGATAAATAACTATAGATGAATTCACAATCGGATGGCAGCGTTAGAGAGATATAGCAATAATTTCTAGCAATGTTGCCAAAATCTTTAATCGTAATTTATGGTCCAAACGTAAATGTAAAATGATCTGCATATGCCTAATCAAAGGAAAAAGTAGGCAAGGGAGACGGACAGGTGCTTTAACTTCTGCTTCTGCAATAGATTTTGGACAAACTTACATTATTTTATCAAAATTAAAATCAGGAAATTTAAAAAGTTTATAACTAGAAAATAAGCTGGAATTTTTTATCGGATGAGTAAACTAAACAATAGAAATGCAAAAAATGAGTCAGAAGATAACAATTCACTATAAACGCAAAACCGTCGATGACCTTGAGAGAACGCTTTT
This sequence comes from Lochmaea crataegi, assembly GCA_947563755.1. Taxonomy (NCBI): domain Eukaryota; kingdom Metazoa; phylum Arthropoda; class Insecta; order Coleoptera; family Chrysomelidae; genus Lochmaea; species Lochmaea crataegi. The sequence continues at coordinate 24,456,268 of OX387433.1, read as the reverse complement.
GTATTTTTAGAGCCGAGAGACTACTATTATATTCAAATCAGATCGGCTTTTTTTATGCATCGAAGACAATCAATTTGTAAGTTAATTCGGTGCTGTAACAATAAACAATCGCTTCTAGATTGATCTGTATTGCGTAACAAACTGTTTTTTATATAAAAATTTCTTTAAATATAGTAATAGTAATTTTGTGAGTTATTATTGTAGAGGTCCATTAATGGATCCGAGACATTAATACACTTTTCTACCGTGGCTCATATAGCATATTTTTCACTACTGGTATCTTATTTTTTTTTAATATTAGTTTTGAAAATTAACAAAAATCGAATATGAATTTCAAAATTTTCTTAAAAATAAAATCATTCATGCTTCTGTCAAATGTAAAACACAAACGTCAGTTTATAATATTTTCATATTATGAGGGCCGTTCGGCAATGCTACTCCATTGACTCAGTACACTCCTCCCTTCTCTAAGCCGTTCGGTTATTACAGAACGAGTAAACAAAGGAGTCTTTAAATCGTTCGTTCACTGTGGAGTGGTGTGAAAAGAGTTTGTGCCACCTCGGCGAGGTGGGGTTTTAGGAGTGAATATGCGCATTTCGATTACCAGCCAAAAAATAAAATTCATACGCATTTTAGGTTACATAGTTTACAATTGCGAAGTAATAATTATTCATATTTTATAAAAATACTAAAATATAACCACAAAAATATTACACCGAATGACATTTGTTTGAGTTTGACGTTTGATAGATGTCCCTCGTTTGACAGTTTGAGAGTTCGGTAACAAATGATCCTTTTACTCTACGAGAAATCTGCTTCTGCTCCATTCCTATCATTCTCCATTTCGGAGTTAATTGCCGAACGGCTCTTTTTTGTATTTGCATGAGTTAACCTCACATTCTATCAAATGGATTGAGATTTAGTTCTAATCAAGTGGGCTCTGTATTTTTCTACCTTGGTTAATAATGAACAACTTTACTACCTCAACAAAATTCAATAAAGTTAGGTTTGAGGCTAGTAGTGAAAAATAGTAATTATGCGCCAAGGTAGAAAAGTGAGATATTATTGTCGAGGTCCATTAAAGACCGAGAAGCGAAGCTTCGAGGTCTTTAATGGATCCGAGACATTAATACACTTTTCTACCGTGGCTCATAGAGCATTTTTTCACTACTTCACTACTGGCATTTTATTTTTTTAAATATTAGTTTGTCGACTCCCGTTTTACATGACATGACAGCTGTGCACAAGTTAACCTCACATTCTATTAAATGAATTGAGATTTAGTTCTAATCACGTGGGCTCTGTATTTTTCTACCTTGGTTAATAATGAACAACTTTACTACCTCAACAAAAGTCAATAAAGTTAGGTTTAGAGGCTAGTAGTGAAAAATAGTAATTATGCGCCAAGGTAAAAAAGTGAAATATTATTGTCGAGGTCCATTAAAGACCGAGAAGCGAAGCTTCGAGGTCTTTAATGGATCCGAGACATTAATACACTTTTCTACCGTGGCTCATAGAGCATTTTTTCACTACTTCACTACTGGCATTTTATTTTTTTAAATATTAGTTTGTCGACTCCCGTTTTACATGACATGACAGCTGTGCACAAGTTAACCTCACATTCTATTAAATGAATTGAGATTTAGTTCTAATCAAGGTAGAAAAGTGAGATATTATTGTCGAGGTCCATTAAAGACCGAGAAGCGAAGCTTCGAGGTCTTTAATGGATCCGAGACATTAATACACTTTTCTACCGTGGCTCATAGAGCATTTTTTCACTACTTCACTACTGGCATTTTATTTTTTTAAATATTAGTTTGTCGACTCCCGTTTTACATGACATGACAGCTGTGCACAAGTTAACCTCACATTCTATTAAATGAATTGAGATTTAGTTCTAATCACGTGGGCTCTGTATTTTTCTACCTTGGTTAATAATGAACAACTTTACTACCTCAACAAAAGTCAATAAAGTTAGGTTTAGAGGCTAGTAGTGAAAAATAGTAATTATGCGCCAAGGTAAAAAAGTGAAATATTATTGTCGAGGTCCATTAAAGACCGAGAAGCGAAGCTTCGAGGTCTTTAATGGATCCGAGACATTAATACACTTTTCTACCGTGGCTCATAGAGCATTTTTTCACTACTTCACTACTGGCATTTTATTTTTTTAAATATTAGTTTGTCGACTCCCGTTTTACATGACATGACAGCTGTGCACAAGTTAACCTCACATTCTATTAAATGAATTGAGATTTAGTTCTAATCAAGTAGGCTCCGTATTTTTCTACCTTGGTTAATAATGAACAACTTTACTACCTCAACAAAAGTCAATAAAGCAAGGTTTAGAGACTAGTAGTGAAAAATAGAATTTTATTTGTTTGAAAAAAATACGAGTAAAGTATGTTCATACTTATAGTGAAGTAGCTAAAACAGATTATTCTAGGGTAGCGATAAACAAACAATGAAATAATATTTATGGCATGGTTTTCGTAAATTACAATATGTACCCAATAGCACATGTCAAATTATAGTAATTTTACCCGTTTAAAAAAAAAGGTGGATTTTAAATAAACTGCTCCACAAAACAATTGTTGGAACATACAGGGTGGCCCATGGCAATAAATAAAAAAAATTAAAATTCCCCGTTTCGTCTTTAATAAACCGCTTTTTTATACAATCTAGGGTTGGTATCATTTGTTCTTGGTATAGGACATACATCGTTCTTCGGATTAGATTTTTTGCATTTGGTCAACACATTTGGTTTTATTAGCGGCACTTCGTTTTTTTCGTTTATGTATTGGCTTATTGATAATGTCTTTTACTATGGATATTGGGGTTTTAGCCAACTTACAAGTTTCTTTTGCTGCATCGGTTATACTATAACCCGATGTTTCAATGATTCAAAACCATTTTTCACAATTCGCTTCGCATCCGGTGGTAAATGCCACAAACAGTTTTTAAAACAAGATTACTTTCGGAGTAAAATGTTTATTACAAACTAAAATTCTGGGACAATATTAAAAATAATTATCCCGAAATCCCGTCTTTCTATTTTATCTATAAATGTTTTAATCCCATGTAAATATAAAAGGGGCATTGACAAAAAAGTAGGTAGGTGTAGTACAGGTCAGACAAAGGAAAACAAGCAATGAAAGCTCTTTTTATATTTACTCAATCAGATTAAATTATTTATAGATAAGGTGGACAACCATTTATCGTGAAAAATACTTTCCACTTGAAAAATACTTTCCACTTAAAAAATGATAATTCTGAAATATATCTTCCGAAGCACAAATAAATAATAGAAGAATTAAATAAATAAAAAATTAGTCTCAAATATTATTTTACCAGCCAAATATTTCAGTTGTAAAATAATCATACTATTAGGCATTATCTTTTTGCTTTTAGAAGAAACAAGTACGATATTGTTATCGGATTAACGACTACCTGCTGTGTCGAAAATTCGAATTATTCAAATAAAATACCAAACGACTATTCGAATACCTACATTTTAAAAATTCCGAACCCTATTTTAAATACGATATCCCGGCATTAGACATAATCTAAATGTAGCCTAATTTAAGGATGAATAAAATGCTTGGTTCTTGCGAATGACCTCCTAAATATCCTGATTCAACTCCGTTTGAAATTATGTTTTATAAAACTGCTTAGAATTACTGAAGAAATTGCGATTCAATAATATATATTTTTTTACGTATTGAACTAATTTATTTTGAAAGTATCCCTACAGTTAAGTATGTAGGAGTAATGTCTATTTCATAACAACAATTTATCTATACCATTTAAGACGTTATAGGTGGCAGAAAAAAACGTCGATAAATCGACCAACTGACGTCCACTTCTTCTGCTCGTTGACATTTTAAAAGCTTTTCTTTTGTTGAAAACAATATAGTGTTTAAGTATTTGTTGAAAGAAATGTATGAAGGTAATTAAAACGGTATCGCTGCGACATTAAAGAAGTTTTTCTGTAACGTGTACATAGACATACTTGACTGAATCATATTGGAATGTGAAAACAAAGAATAAGAGTCGATTCAGATAAATGTAGGTGTATACAATACTCTGGTCATGTGGAAGTTTATCATGTGCCAAAAGGGACAATGTGTTGGAAAAAAAATTTGGTACGGATACGCTTGGTTCGGAAGAGGCTACAAAATTTTGAAACTGTTTGATCTGCTGGACTTCCCCCATAACCTTTCTCCCATCCACAGATAACCTACTCGTTTGCTCCTACCACCCGTACACTGCCTGTCTTTTATGCGCTCCTAGTTGAACGATCTGTATCTATTTAATTTTACATAAGGAATCTTCAATCTACATGTTAAAATTCTCCAGCACCCAATAAATATCCCTATGCAAATCAAGAAAATTCAGTTCTCATTCAATTGTGATTCAAAAATCAATCACATATGGTCCTTGGCAAAATAAAGTGCTGCCCCTAAAGTTTAAGTTTAACAACAATTTAAGGTTGTGTACGTAAGTAAAAATTGAAGTAGATACGTTAATGACGAGTATGACTTTCCTCCAATATCAATTACAGCCAAACAACGCCTCTGCAAACTTTCAATAAGGACGTCAAAAAATAATAGTTCAATACTATTAAACGCTTTACAAAATTAGAAAAATTAATTTCCAAAGAGCAGACCGTCCACTAAGAAGCAACAACTACTTCTCGGGCTATATGCCCCGACAGACATTGAATTACACTTCTAAAGTAAACGGGGTTGGTATATCTGTTAAGATAGAATAGAATTTTGGTTTGTGATTAGATGTAGAGATGTCGCCGATATCGCACTCTTAACATTTCCTTTACTAAGGCTAATGTATTGGTGTGGTATCAACGTAGTATCTAGTCCAGGATTATGCTCTCAGAGCTTCTGGACGAATAGCATCTACCTTGTGCTGATGAGGCGCAAAAAACGCCGAAACCGGTCCACAAGTGATGTTATTCCTTCTAATCGCAAACCAAAATGGTTGGTTCTATCTTAACAGATATACCAACCCCGTTTACTTTAGAAGTGTAATTCAATGTCTGTCGGGGCATATAGCCCGAGAAGTAGTTGTTGCTTCTTAGTGGACGGTCTGCTCTTTGGAAATTAATTTTTCTAATTTTTATAAAGCGTTTAATAGTATTGAACTATTATTTTTTGACGTCTATAGATCACGCTTTACTTATATGACAATTATTTACAGGTAACTGTAATTAAGTAAATTCAATAAGGACGTTGAAGTAGCCTTGATCGATTTGTCTCCAAAGTTCGGGTAAAACCTGTCTAAGTTCTTGGAGTATCTGTGGGGGTGGTTCATGGGAATGCAAGGCTCTTTGTAGCTGGTCCCAAGCATGCTCTATGCGATTGCGATCAGGCGATCTAGGGATCATTGCCAAATGCGGGATACCATGGAAGGAATTGTATGGAATTTGCGTTTCTAGGGTAAACTAATATTATGGCTCAATTAGATTCGGCTTATTGGTTAAATATACAGAAACATAATGAAAACGTGTCGAAGAATCGATATATTTATATCAAAAATTATTAATTGTGTTAAATTTTGTGGAGCTTTTGAATTTGCTCTTCGGGGACATAATGAGAGCGATACTTCCGAGAATCCGGGAATATTTCGTGGGCTTAGTGCGTGACTCTCATTTTTCTTGTGTGGCAATTCACAATCGTTCCAGAAATCCAAAATTTCAACACGGAAGGTGGAGAAAGAACGATAATATCGATGGGAGACAACCCTCTTACAAGGTAAACTTTTTTTCAAAAATTGCAGAACACCTTAAAATTTTTACCACGAGCCGCCAACTTGGAGGGGATAGATACAAAGATACACAAGTTGTTTGATGTAGAAGGTAGTGTAGTTCTAACTAAATACTAGATAGAAGTACTAATATTTAACTGAATTGACAAGATGAGTAGACAGCAGCCATTAAAAGTCGTCCAAAGCGACTGAAAATTTAAAAGCCAACTAGCAAGTATGGATTTTGGAAAGCGCATGGTAGAAATCGCCGTCCATATTCTCCTGATCTGAGGCCCAGGAACAACTGGAATTTGCAGAGAGAATGTTAACATTGTAATGAAAAAGTATTCATAAAAGTAAACAAAGTTGAACTTAAAGACTAGCAATTTTAAAATTATCAACTGGCTTGCATAAGTTTTTATTACGTTAGTTAATTACCTTTGCAATTAGCGTTAATATATTTACAATTACGTAAAAATACCGTTATAATCTAGCAAGGTAATAACAATATATTAAATGTCTAACAAAAAATTATACGAGATACAATAATACAATGAAATAAAATTATCTCAAGAGCTCTGCAAAGTGTCAGATTGAGTATTGTTACGTGTACTCGCAATATGGTGGATTCTCGACCTAGATTTAGTTTTCACACAGACGTACTTAGGGGTACAGCACTAAAATTGTTGCAATTACTATAAGTATTTGTTTATTGAATACAAAGGGCTTTCCAATTCCAAAATACGGATGTCATTACCTTAAAAGTTGACTTATGAATTTTTGGCCGTCCATCAACGTCTCTAACTGAACTTTACATCGCTAAAATAAAGGAATTGGTGAATGAAAATAATCGTATGTCTGAGAGAAATAGCCACTGAAATCTCTGAACTCTGTGAACAATTGCATTCTTTAGTAATGCAATAATTACAATAATTTATCACAATTTGGGGTTCTCAGTCGATAATGATTATATTTTCCGAAATTCGAAAGGAAAATTTTTTGAAGTTATACTTCTAATGCAACAAGGTTGTGTTAAATGTTTATCGCAAGAGAGAAAGATACACAAAGGTAGAAAGTAGGAGATAGAAAGAGAGTGAGTCCTTCGGTATTCGATAACAGATGGCAGTGTAAGTACTCTTTTCAAAAAGTAATTTATTAAGAGATTGTAATTTTGAAATTTCCTTCACATGACCAAAATCTTCGGAATTTCAACTAAAAGAAAATAAACACCATTTGACAACGCCGCTAAAACTATCACCTGATCACACAACAATCTTAATTTGTGAACGTAAGGTATCTAGACATAAGATTTTAGTGTGTAACTTTATAACCTATAATTGTCAAGTGAAAATAATTATGCTTAAAAATATTCCTAAAAATTGGCAAAATTTAAGTATTTTCTTCCGGTTTTTAAAATATTCATCGTAAAATAGCATTAAATAGTGTTAAAAAAGTATCATTTTTTGAACTAAATCCGTGATTTTTAAAGTAATTACTGAATGATCCAGCAAAATTTTCGATCTAATCTCCTTTATTTGAGGTAAGCTATCAAACAAATTTAAAATTAACATAAAATTCCGAGGGTCGGCCAGCCTACCAGAACCATTGTTATATTTAAGAAATTGAGGAATCTATTACAAATGGTAAAAAATATCATTAATAACAAAATTTACATAAAATATTTAAATCTTTTAATCTCTGCCGACATATTATCAATTATATCTGACCATTCTATAAATATATTTTTGTTACCTGAAATAGGTAAATCACGGCATGTCAAGCTATCGTTTTAAATCCCGAACAGGATGATTTTTAACATGTGCAAATTTTAACTTCGGTCCAGGTACATCATCTTCCAGTAATTTCATTTTTATTAGGTAGGTTTAACGTTACTGTCAAAAGAAAATCAAAACATATGACTTGCGTCTAGCCGAAGCGTTTAATTTTGTAGCTCGCATGCACGCATGCGCATTTTCTGAACAATTTGCCTCCTCCTAATTTATCGAGAAGAGCAAGGAAAATCATTGAAGAAGCTAAATAGAAGGGAAAGTGTTAATGGAATGGTTATTTTTCCCTCCCCTTCTTCAAAAACTAACCAATGATCTGTTTTAACCAAGAAAAATTAAGAAAAACTTATTAGAAACAAAAACAAGTATCAGTTCCTAATTATTCTAACCTAAAAATTCAAAAGGCGACAGAATACTTCATAGAGCAGCTAGCCTTTGACGGACAAGGTTAATATGGAAAAAGAAGAAAAGGTGGCAGATGACACTTGTAAGAAGTGGAAACGGATGTGATGTAAGATAATGATTGTTGCGGTAGAAAGATGGTGGCTTGATGTAATAAGATTAAAGGTGAATAAAAGGTGCGAAATAACTTATCTGTGTTTTATTATAAAGATCACTAAATAACAATATCTTGTAATATAATTTCCGGCGAAAGGACAAGACAAGGCAAACTGATCATGAAATTCGCGAGCATGCGCGCTACAAAATTAAACGGTTCGGCTAGACGCATTATAAGTCGTATTATGTACCCCCCACTAGTGCGGCGTCTGGTGGATTATTTTTGAATCTTCATAGAAACAAGATATTTGGAATACATAAGTCCGATCTCCATATATATTATCCATGATTTGATCCTTCAAAGTAATAAATTTGACAACTACTGACAGTTTAAATCCGAAACAATAAAACACGTACGTATTGTAACTATATTTACAGTGTGATCAGATAAAAGGACTAACCCTCTTTCCCCGACTATATTGGAAGCGTTCTGCCATCCCATTGGAAACGCTATCAGGAATAATCGTCAAGGATGAGACTTATTTAGGCCCTCCTCAAATAATAGACCTCAACTAAATCATCACTCTCCTACTTGGATGAATATTATTTTGTTTTTCATAGACCAATTTCCGGTATTTTTTTACATACTAGAATGGATAAAATATGGACTCAAACGTTGACCTCTCCGGTTCGACCATTTCAAAATTTTTGTTTGTTACATTAAAGGGAATCCAATGCCATGAAATCTAGGGCAACTTACTTAAAAAAAAGTATATTTTCATAATAATCTTTAAAATTATTTTCGTTCGCTTGAAATAAGGTTGCCACACTGTTATATACCGATAACAGTTTTACATAAAGACCGATTCATATTTCACGCTTTGTAAACCACTTACACGCCTCTCGGTCGATTGTTTAAACAATAAAAGGTGAAGAACGATTTTATTTATAAATAAAAGTGTCCGGTTGGAAATGATTAACTTTTATGAATTGCAGTCGAGTTACACGGAAACATTAGATACGACGATACGCATTGCTGATTTCGACCCTGAGAAATATTATTCAACTTTTATTATTTTATTAACAAAGATGAAGAAAAAAACGATAAATTATTTATTGGCGATTCTAAGAATCAACCGGTATGCTTATCTATTGAATTATATAAAGTGTTTATTAAAAAAATGGTGGATATAATTTTGAATTACTGTAAACTTTATTATAACTTATACTCTATTTGAAAAAGGCAGAGAGCAATAAACCCTTGTAAAATGACCATTTCAAGGGCGTACCTGCTTGTGATTCTAAAAATCTCAATAATTGTGAATTTTATATTTAAGCAATATTCTAAAATCATGTGAAATTCTTTTCACGAAAAATCGTTCTGACTCAATTATAGCTTATTTGGGTTTCGCCATTATTTCTAAAATTGGAAGATAAATTTTGGAAAATTCTTCGAGAGATGAATTTTAGATGGGGAAAAGTAAACGGAAAGTCGCTTTTAATCGAAAAATATGAAATTCTATGTTGGAGACGGAATTATTTGCGATCAATTAGGGATTTTCGCAATGAAAATGGAAAAGGAAAACGAGTGATAATTATGCATATTGGAAGTACAGATGGGTTTTTTGAAAGATAGTTTGTTAGCATTTAAGTCAATTCACACCGTAGACTATCACGAAGATATGAATGCTGATGTTTTTGAGGACTGTTTTTCACAAATGATAACTTTAATTCCGCCCAACTCGGTAATAGTTTCGGACAACGCTCCTTATCATTCAAGGAGTTGTGAGAAATTGCCTACCACCCCTTGGAAAAAAGCGAGTGATCACCACCAGCAGAATTTATTTCTTATGTGTATTTAAATGTAAGCGCGCCTACCTAACAACATCAGCACAGCACCGACAAGGCACGTCAACGCCTCAACCACAACACATTTCTAGGAGAGAATATTTTGCGGACGGTGTGCTTGTCAGGCGCACTTATCAGCACATTTCGGTTAGTACAGTACAATACAATATCTTTGACAATATAAAGTGAAGCCTATAGTCGGCTATCGCGGCGGTGCTGTTCCTGTGTCGATGCGTTAAGTGAACCCATTCACAACAGACAAGTTGACCACTCGAAGGTGCTGTGACGATGCTTGTCAGGTTATGTGCTGTTAAGTGAGTTTCGGCCTTAAAGATTTGAATTATGATGTTAATCGTTTTAAAATTCTGTTTTAGTTCCCACCCGATAAGGGTTTTGCATGTTAAATTAGGTTTTAATAATCTCTATTTCAAACAGACTGTAGAACGATTGCGGAAAGAATATTGGAAATATTTATTTTCTCCTTGTTAACGTTAAAACCTAATATAAAATTATTGTGATAATGTCAAATGATAAGTGCTTCTAGATGGCGCAACTAAAAACCAAAAATTAAAATCAAATTTAAAAATGAATCATCATCAGATATTTCAAAAGTTGAAACAAGAAGGATCTGAGGTAGAAATGTACCAACCAAACAGTCTGAAAGCTTGAGAAAACTCTCAAGTATCTTTCAAGCGGAAATTTGTGTAGTAAGAAAGTGTGCCCAGTTCAATATTGATAAAAGAGATAGAAGGCAAAGGATTATCATCATGTCAGATAGTTCAGCAGCCATTAAAGTGTTCTAAAATGGTATGGGAATGCCCAGAAAATTTAATGAGCAGCATCGTCACCTTACTAGGGGTTACAGGACACACTGGAATAGAAGGAAATAAAATAGCAGATGAACTATCAAAGAGAAAGGCTGAAGCACTTTTTTTGGGAGCCCTTTTGGGGTATCAGCACCAATGTAATATTGGAAGAAATAGACAACGACGAAAAGAAGAGAAGATCTGACCATTGGAAAGATCTAGTAGGTTTAAGATTATTAAAGAAACGACAACCAGGTGAGAACAAATGAACGACTTAACCAGTCATTACTATGGACGACGAAAAATATTTTATACTGGGCAATTTGGAAATGAAGGGATTTTACACAATTGCAGGATTATCGAGGCCTAAGTGGGACGAGTAAGGGAAGAAATTTTATTCACGATAATCATGCTGAAGACGACAATGTTTTGCACAGACTTGATTCTTGCCATTACTCACGAGGAGCTCAAAATTAGCTCAACGCTCTTAACATACCATTTGTACATAGAAACGACAAACCCCCTAACCTACTTCAGGCTCGACCAATCGAGGATTGTTGAGCACTTTTACCTCGAAAAGTGTATGATGGATGATGGCAAGCTACAAATGAAGAGCAATTAAAGCGTAGAATCTACAGAAAAATCTACAACTGCAGGAATATCGAGGCCTATGTGAAACGAGTAAGGGAAGAAAGACTGACTGTTTGGCCAAATTTTATTCACGATCATTATGCTGAAGACGACATAATGTTTTGCCCAGACTTAATTCTTGCCATTACTAACGAGGAACTCAAAATTAGCTTAATGCTCTTAACATAACATTTGTACATAGAAACGATAAAACCCCTAACCTACTTCAGGTTCGACCAATCAAGGATTGTTGAGCACTTTTACCTCGAAAAGTGTACGATGGAGGGTGGCAAGCTACAAATGATGAGCAATTGATGCGTAGAATCTACAGAAAAATTAGAGATGTAGATGGCGAAGCTGTTCACAACCTAATGCGAGATGTCTGCAGAAAGTTGTTGAGGAACACGGACCCCTTCATTTAATTTGAGCTGATAATTTTGTTATTACTTACTTTTAATTAAAATTTATCTTTGTTTATAAAAATTTTAATTTGTGCCAAAACTTTTGGGACTTTTGGTATCTCTGAATGTCCATTTACTATTTAAGAGACAAATATCTTGAAACGGTCTTTTATGACAATAAAATCAGAGAGAGCAACGTTTGTCCTTGACTCCATACCGTATTGCATTTATTTAAATATTAAAAATATATTTTGCATTCTTCCTGGCCGATGATCTTGAACTTTTTATTAAAATTATCCATTTAAGGTAATAGTTTTATGAATGCGTTCAACCACACAAACAGAAATTTTATTATTCCAAGAATATATTAAAAAATGCAATTGTATAAAACGAGTGTAGGTACTGAAAGTTTTTTTTTATACGAAAAAAGTTTGTTTACTGTCGAAATTGTCGGTAAAAATTGTTATAGCAGGTTTTTAAAATACATTGGCGTAGGAAGGGGCTAGTATGTGCTTAGATATTTTGAAAAAATACTTGAACTGCTGTATATATGATTTTTTCGCAACATTAATATTTTTCGCAGAAACCGATGTTGAAAAATCCATAATTTTGAGGTTTCATGGATTTCTGAAAAACTTTAAAATGACGTATCTTGGAAGACAATCCGATAATGTTCAAACTTTTAGACAGTGATTGTTCGCAAAATATTCCCTACCTCGAAAAACAGCAAAAATTTGGAAATGAAAACACCACTGAAAAATCAAGGGGCAAGAAAGATGGCCAATAAAAATTTCTGAGATCAATGAAGACCTTTAAAGGACCCGTAATAACAGAAAATCGAGAGTAAATGTCTATTATTAAGAAAAATATGGAAAATTTCTCGATACTGGACAAAAAGTTATTACAAAATCTTTGGCCCATTTTATAAATATGGTGGAAATATATAAATGGGCCTTGAATCATCGGATATGATAGCTGTGGATTTTCCCTTTCATCTGAATTTTGGATCGTAAAAAAATATGCATTTTTACCCGAAATATTGAATAATTTGTTCGCCCGGTCATTAGTAAGTTTCGACTCCGGAACGGTAGCTCAACATAAGGATCCCGCTTGAGGGCCATTATCTCGAAAACTATCGAGATTTCGGCAAAAATCATAGGGACCATTTTTGTAGATAATGATCTGATCTTCATTTTTACCCTACATAAAAATTCTCTAAATGCCATATTTTAGGAGATATTGGCCTGAAACCAATTTTTGGAACTGTTCAATTACTAGTCAAACCCTACCCTTCACGGAAAATTCATGGACCGGCAGTAATAATTGCTTCTGGGACCCTTTAGTTACTGGACTATTGGTATGGATAATTTAAACGTGACGGATTAATCTTAGCGACGATCCACATGTCACAAACCGTGAAATTGGAGCATCATTGGGCATTTCAAAGACAACAATTCAAAAAATTTTACATGAAGAATTATCTGTAAAAAAATGTGTTTCTTGTTGGATAGCGCATCTGTTGACGGAAGAACAGAAAGCAATTAAAGTCAATTGATGTCAAAAACCTCTAAGCCTGTTTAACGCAGAAAACTCAGTATTGTCAGTGGTGATGAATCCTGGATTTACTTTTATGAACCCGAAAATAAACGTCAGTCGGCTGTTTGGATGTTCCAAGATAAACCAAAACCGACGAAAGTTATCCGTTCATTTTCAAAAAGATGGTGGCGACATTTGTCTCAAAAGCGGCTAATGAAGCAACAATTCCTCTGCAAGATCAAAGAACTGTTACTGCTGGTTGGTACATATCGATTTGTTTGCCGGGGGTAATTGCCAAGTTTCGAAAAACCAACTCCCAGCGACGCATGATCCTCCACCAAGATAATGCAAGTTCCCACACAGCTCGAAAAACAATTGAATTTTTAATGAAAGAAAACATCGAATTGTTGGACCATCCTCCATACAGTACCGACCTAAGTCCTAACGACTTTTTTACTTTTTCAAAAATTAAGAATGAACCGCGTGGTCAAAGGTTCCAGTCCCCAGAAGAGACAGTCAACGCCTTCAAAAACAAAAAAAAATTTAATGTACCAACAAGCTATTGTAATAACTGCTTGCAGAATTGGTTCCAAAGGATTCAAAATGCATTTCTCTTCGTGGAGAATAGTTTAAAAAACAATAGTGTTTAAAAGTTATCAACTGTTTTTTTTTCTAGCTCTGTATGCAAAATATAAAAGACAACCCTCGTACTAATGCTGAATTTAGATAAAGATAGTGATAGTGATAGTGACACAGAACTAAAAAAGTAGATAAAAAATAATCGAGTTCCAAATAATTAATTACCTACGTGTTGTTGGGCGTTTCTGCTTATATTTATTATATTTTAGTATTTTAATGTTATAAGCTTACGTAGTACAATTTCAACAAATCCAATTTAATTCCATGAGCTAATAAATAAAAATTAAATATTATTTATTTTGTTTAGTTTGCACTTTTTTTAATTCGACAATTTAACCATTTATTGCGATTATCGGGCTTACAAAATGAGTCTTAAGTAGATAGATTATTTATGGCAGTAGATATATTTTGAACTTAATTATAAATTTTTTTTGTATACTTCCTACATATTATTTCAAAATATACATAAATCGCATCTCCATTGTATATAGTGATGAATAGGATTTATTTCACTTATTTCCATTGTTAGCAATTGATTATAAAAGCACGTAGTTGTCGGAAATATTTTTTCCTTGAACGGTGATGTTGATAAAACTTGTACGCTTATCTCTATAAAAATGAAGATATAAATAATAATTTGAAATAGATACAATTACATTTTACTTAAAAATAAAGTACTTTCAGATAAATATCTCCGATTAATTTAAATATTACAAGTTCCATATAGAAGTAGAGGTGTTTGGTCTATCACAACCAAATTGCTCAGAATCTTCCGAAATTTCATACACGTAAGAAACTCTGTGACCCAAACGTAAATACATGAATTTTGAATACAGGGTCCTCTTTGAGGGTAAATTAGGAAAAGAAGGTTTTGTAAACTGTATAGTGGGACGCATCAAATAATTAAAAAGGCTTTTTTTTCTACAATCATTAATAAAAGTGACGTTTTTTTAATCGATTTTCGTACATAAAATATGTATTTGTTAAACAGTTTAAAAAAGTGACATTAGAGTGAGATAAAGTGACATTACGGTGAGATAAACTAGTTTTTTTAACGCTAATTCTAAATGTTTCCGCCAATGGCTCTGCAGATTACACTCATCTGACATTTTACTTAGCGTTTTGTCATCATGACCAACATAAACATTCAAATCGACGTCATTTTTAGTCCATTTAGAGCAACCTAAATAACACATTTTTTGGTTTTCGCTTGATTGTTGAAAAAATAGTGTATGCAACATATGCATAAAGTGTCTTTTTTTCACTCGTGGAATTGACGCATTCGCCTGCGGTTCATGCGTCAACTTTTCCACTCGTGAAAAAAAGCACCACGTTACGCACTTGTATAAATAACTATTTTTTATATATATTTTTAAATTGATAGTTTTATAGTTATTCAAGGAAATAAATGAAAATTGGCCATTCTTCCCGATTATTTCCGAAACTCCTGAGACTAAAATTTTTAAAAAATACAGAAAATAATTAATTTTTTATAGATTACAGAAAAACCTAATGGAAGTAACTTGGTGAGTTGGACGCCACCAACTTTTTTGCGCATCGAAAGCTGTTTATTTTTGAAAAAAAAAACAAATAATGGATTGAAATTGTAAAATATTACGGTGTAGCAAACCTAGATATACAAAAACTTTTTTATAATTTTAAAATGAATAGTTTCTAGTTATTCAAGGAAATAAATGAAAATTGGCCATTCTTCCCGATTATTTCCGAAACTCCTGAGACTAAAATTTAAAAAAAATACAGAAAATAATTCTTTTCTTATAGATTACAGAAAAACCTAGTAACATGGTGAGTTGGACGCCACCAACTTTTTTGCGCATCGAAAGCTGTTTAAATTTGAAAAAAAAAACAATAAATAATGGATTGAAATTGTAAAATATTACGGTGTAGCAAACCTAGATATACAAAAACTTTTTTATAATTTTAAAATGAATAGTTTGTTCGTTATTAAATAAAATTAATAAAAATTTACCATTGCCCCCCATTATTTGCGAAAGTACTGAGACTAAAGTTTTGAGAAAAAAATACAGAAAATAGTTCTTTGCTTATAGATTATAGAAAAACCTATGAGGCCTTAAGGCCACGGTCTTGAAATAACCAACTTTTTGGTAAATCAGACACTGTTTAAAATTGAAAAAAGGACGTTAAATAATGAATTGAAATTGTAAAATATTACAATGTAGAAAACAGATATTTTTATCATTATTAAGGCACATAGATAAAAATTGAGCAGTTCTCCCTTTACTCCCAAAACTACTGATAATAAAAATCTATAAGAAATCAATGGTCTTGAAATAAATTGGACAGTTGAAAACCATCAACTCTTTGGCACATATCTCTTCTCTTAGGGCTAGCGCATACATACAACTTTTAGTTGAACAACTATTTTGTTGTGTATCAGAATATATTCGTGATTTCTACTCAACTAAACAATTTAGTTGCGGAGGTGCGCATACAATCGATTTTTTTATCTCCTCAAATCGTAGTACCTCTTCAAATGCTTATACGAGACTGGCAGTCGCAGTAAGGTCAGCGGATCGACTGTTTAGTCGATGGTCTGCGCACATCAATACAATGCAATACAAATTGAACGCTTGATCGATAGTTGTCCAACTTTAAAATCAAAAGCAAATCGATAAAGCTTTTTGACTTTTTTGTCGAGCAACTATCGAGTTGACAGTATGTGCGCTTTCATATATCTTTTTGAACATATGATACACAACAAAACAGTTGTTCAACTAAAAGTTGTATGTATGCGCTAGCCAGATTACAGAAAACCCTATTAAAATCCATGGTCTTCAAATAACAGGTCAAGTTTCAAAAAAACATGGTTGATAATACATTCATCGTACATAATCCTCTGCACACGAGTTCAACTCGGATTTTTTTAAAGGAAAAGCTTTATTTACGAATAAAAGCTTTTCCTGCATGATACTTATCAAAGTTTCCGTAAAATTGAATTCTAATACTTTTCCGCGAATCCTCATTTTAACTATTATTAATGGTATTAGTGTTATAATTTCATTTTTATCTTAGGTTTGGTAAAAATTAATCTTTAAAATCCTGTCGGTGTAATGATATGAGAATGATAAATGGAAACCACATTTTAACCGTTTATCATCGGAAATGACCGAATCCGAACTTGTCCTTCAACTAGTTTACTTTTTTCAAACGTTAACTGAACGCCCAGTCACTTTTTTTTTGCAGGAAGTTCAACTTTCCTTTACACACGAAAGTTGAAGTGAGAGCGAAATGAAATTCGATAAAAATTCTGTAAAATGATACTTTTGTTAAGCGGTCGCATCCTTTATTTATTTTCATCAATAAACAAACTAGTTGGTAAGAATATTGTAAGTATAAATAAGTGTAATACATTGTTAAATTGTGAGTAAAAAGGACTAATACAGGTCCGTATTTAAAAAAATAAAGTTGATGGCGGTTTCGAAGAAACGAAACGTTTAAATGGAAATTTTTATTTATCAAACCATAGTACCGTTTATTTGCAGGAAAATATTCAAGTGGAGTTTTTTGATAATTTCTGTTTTAAGAAGGCTAGAGTTAAAAAAATATAATTTTCAGATTTAGTTTCAAAAAACCAACCCCCTAACGACTAATGATCTTCCACCAAGACAATGCAAGTTCCCACACAGCTCGAAAAACTATTGAATTTTTAAATCAAGAAAACATCGAATTGTTGAACCATCCGCCATACAGTCCCGACTCAAGTCCTAACGACGTTTTTATTTTTCCAAAAATTAAGAATAAACTGCGTGGTCAAAGTCCCCAGAAGATGCATTCATCGCCTTCTTTGAATGTACCAACAAGCGAGTGGAATAACTGCTTCCAGCATTGGTTCCAAAGGATGCAAAAATGCATTTCTCTTCGTGGAGAATACTTTGAAAAATAATGGTATTCAAGTTGTTTATAATTTTTTTCTGGCTCTGTATCCAAAATATAAAAGACAACCTAATATAAAAATATTGAAAATAAAAAAAACTTGAAAAAACGAAATTCTTGGATGTTTTGTAAATTTTCCATTTCACTTAAAAAAATATACTTACAAATAAATTTCAAATTCATTTATGTTTGGGATGGTAATGGTATAAAGATAACAAATTCAACGGAACGTCTACCGAGAATACTGGTTTAATGTGAATGTACTCTAAACGTGCCGAAAATGTTTGCCATTTCTAAGAATTGATGCGCGTGAATGACATTCTTCAGCCTCAGACTATTATGAATGCCAAATAAAGAATTTAGCAATTCTTTGGATGGTATCATAGGCGTACGAGTTGTTTTTTTTTCTATCACAGCCATAGTTCGTCATTGTATTTCAAATATCACAAGACTTTATCACGCTAAAAACTGTAGAAAGTTGGGAATCCCCCCAAACATAGAAAAATGTGCCCAGTTCAATATTGATAAAACATAAAGAAGGTTATTAGAATGTCGGATGGTCAAGCAACCATCAAATCTAGAAAATTACAAACAGATGGGATCAGAAAAATGCTTGAGCCAGAGTAAAACTGCACAAGAGCCGCCTGAAGATGATCCTCAAAAAGCTCAAACTAGTTTCGTAGTTTTGTGTATATAAGGTTTGTTCCCACAAGGTGTCTAGTCTAGTTCCTGAATTGGTTACGAATTATTTTGTGCGCAGGCGATCGGGATTCTAAGTCCCAACTCTAGCCTTTTGGGACGTTTCTACGCATGTGCTTAATAGTACCGACTTTCGTACTTACTCAGGACTCAGAATTACATTAACCGTTCTTGAACCAGTTCCGGTACAGTTATTTATTTATTGGAATAATTTCTCGAATAATTTACGATTTAGTTCAAAACTATGTAACAAAATAGTTATTTGTGTATTTAGAGCGTAAAGTAACAGATTGCCGCTTAAGAAAGAATGTTGCCGCGCGACGCGGAGCAGAGCGCGGCGATCTTTCGAAAGCGGCAATTTTACTTTACGCTCGAAAAACACACATAATTTTTTCTACAGTCGCCCTTTTAATAATTAAAACAGTTTTTTATATTATCTTGGGTTATAATAGGAGGACTAGAATAATCGTCATTTTCGCTATTCATCATGATTAACCTTAAAAAGATCTGCTGACTAGGGATGTTAAAAAATAATCGATTTTTATATAAATCGATCATTATTTTCTTATAATCGATTTTTAGTTATCGATTTTTTATAGTAATATTTATCGATTTTATAAATTACGTGTTTAAATCGATTTTCGGAAACGGCTCGGATTATTGATTGACTATTTTTCAAAATTTTGACAACTTATGACGATTATTGACCATTTCTCAAAATTTTGACAATTATTGACCATTTTTCAAAATTTTAACAATTATTCACCATTTTTGACAATTATTGACCATTTTGACTGTTTTTCAAAATTAGTGACCATTTTTCCAAATTTTTGATAATTTTTGACCTTTTTCAAAATGATGACATTTTTAACAATAATTGTCCATTTTTAACAATTTTTAACAATAATTAACAATTTTTAACCATTTTTGATAGTTTTTGACCATTTGTGACAATTTTTCAAAATTTTATACCATTTTTCAAAATAATTGACCATTTTTGATAATTATTGACAATTGTTGACAATTATGGACCATTTTTCCAAATTTTTGACAATTTTTCAAAAACTAACAATTTTTGACAATTATCAACTATTTTTCAAAATTTTGACAATTTTTAACAATAATTGTCCATTTTTGACAATTTTTAACAATAATTGTCCATTTTTGACAATTTTTGATAGTTTTTGACGCTTATTGGCCATTTTTGATAATTTTTCAAAAATTTTGACAATTTTTCAAAATTATTTACCATTTTTGATAGTTTTTGACAATTATCGACCATTTTTCAAAATTTCAACAATTTTTTACAATTATTGACCAATTTTGATAGTTTTTGACCAGTTTTGACAATTTTTCAAAATTTTAGACCATTTTTGATAATTATTGACAATTGTTGACAATTATGGACCATTTTTCCAATTTTTTTACAATTATTGACCATATTTCAAAAAGTTTAACAATTTTTGACAATTATCAACTATTTTTCAAAGCTTTTAACAATAATTGTCCATTTTTGACAATTTTTCAAAATTTTAGACCATTTTTCAAAATTATTGACCATTTTTGATAGTTTTTGACAATTATCGACCATTTTTCAAAATTTCAACAATTATTGACCCATTTTGACAATAATTGTCCATTTTTGACAGTTTTTGACCAATTTTGATAGTTTTTGACAATTATTGACAATTATTGACAATTATTGACAATTATTGACAATTAATGACAATTATTGACAATTATTGACGATTATTGACAATTATTGAACATTTTTGACAGTTTTTGACAAAAATTGTCCATTTTTAACAGTTTTTGACAATTATTGACCATTTTTGACCATATTTCAAAGGTTTTGACAATTTTCATATAATTTTATTTGATTTTTAATCTGTTAATCTTAATCTGTTGTTTTAGGCGCGACTGTAGAAAAACTTATTTTCAATTTAATAACAATGGCATGGACTCTTGTCTATCACTAATTTTCATCCAATATTTTCATGGAAGACTTTGAAAACCACAACATGAACATCGGCGAATTTACACAGGGGGTTTTTGGTTAGTAGGTCATGTAAATGAAGACCTACATTATTCTTATGAGTGAAAATGAGTTTTCTCTCCTAAAGCTTGACAAATAGAGCCCATTGCCTTTGCAGCCAACGCTCTATAATTGAGAATAAATTAATAATAATTCAACTATCAATTTTAAAAACCGTAAGTTTGAGGGTTTATCAGAAATAATTAGTTGTCGATTTTTTTTTAATTAAAAAAATATAATAATGCTTGATAAAAGGCAGCAGGAATACAACCGAAGCGTAGAAAAGAAATATATTTAAAAGAACATTGTTATTTAACAAAGAATTATTGTATTGAGTTACTTATTAAAATCGTCTTGTTACTTGAAATATGTTGAAGAAATCTTACACCTTACTGAGTTAATCTAGAGTTCAATCACCTTTCCAAAAAAAAAACAATGAAATCAAAAACCACGAAGCCGCATAAATATTCAAGACGACACTCTCTTTCGGTACATCACAAAACTATCCGACTCTCCTTATTTTTCTTTTTTTCTTTACGATTTTACATAAATCCTTCGCGGGAAAACAAAGAAGACGATTTAAGTCAATTAGTATAGCTGAGACGTGTTCAAAAACAAGAAAAATAAAAAAAAACAGAAATAAAAAGTACTGTTTGATATTCCGTGAAAGTAAATTGTTTAATAAAATCCATCTCACGCATCGACGGTTTGTTTGAATACAAATAAAAATGTTGAGGACTTGTGGTAACGGCAACTGTATTTGTATAGCTATAATTTTATTAGTTGGTCATCTATCATGTACTGCGCCCTGTTAGAATCAACTGCGTAATCTCAATTATACCCAAAAAATTCGTAATAAATGATAGTTAACAACAATTTGAAAGTTTTTAATAAAAATTAAAGCAGATAAAGTAATAGTTATTTATGTACCAAGAACGAAAAATTGTCTATTATAGTCGAGTCAGCAAATTGATAGTCGAGTCAGCAAATTGATAGTCGAGGCGTAGCCGTTGACTATTTTTCAAAATTTTGACAATTTTTGACGATTATTGACCATTTCTCAAAATTTTGACAATTATTGACCATTTTTCAAAATTTTAACAATTATTGACCATTTTTGACAATTATTGACCATTTTGAATATTTTTCAAATTAGTGACATTTTTCCAAATTTTTGATAATTTTTCACAATTTTTCAAAAATTTTAACAATTTTTTCAAAATTTTTGACCATCTTTCAAAATTATTGACCATTTTTGAAAGTTTTTGACAATTATCGACCATTTTTCAAAATTTTAACAATTTTTGACAATAATTGTCCATTTTTGACAGTTTTTAAAAATAATTGACAATTTTTAACCATTTTTGATAGTATTTGACCATTTTTGACAATTTTTCAAAATTTTAGACCATTTTTCAAAATGATTAACCATTTTTGATAATTATTGACAATTGTTGACAATTATTGACAAATATTGACAATTATTGACCATTTTGGACCATATTCCAAAATTTTTGACAATTTTTTCAAAATTTTTGACCATTTATCAAAATTATTGACCATTTTTGATAGTTTTTGACAATTATCGACCATTTTTCAAAATTTTAACAATGTTTGACAATTATTGACGAATTTTGACAATAATTGTCCATTTTTGACAGTTTTTAAAAATAATTGAGCCTCTTGGTCACCCGGCAATATTTTTTATTGTTCAATGTGTGTATGGTGTCTGGAACTAGTGCGGGATTCAGAACTTTTCGAAAAAGTTCAGCGTCGTTCAACCAGACTATCCTTCGGGCGTAGAAGACCTAGTTATACTGAAAGACTAAAGCTAATGAATTTACCGACTTTTGAACAACGTCGTCTTCGTTGGGACATGATAATCACCTTCCGCATTTTGAATTTTAATTATGGTAACTTGAGAAGCATATTTATTGGGACACTGATAATCGACTTCGTGGACATAAATGGAAATTGAGAAAAGAAATATTCACTTTTAGGACAAGGGAACATTTTTTATATAATCGTGTTTTCTCAATATGGAACCATCTACCTGAGGATATTGTAATGGCACCATCAATTGATATTTTCAAGTACAGACTGGACACTTTTCTGTTTTCTAATTAATCTTTTCTTTTCTTATAATTTTTAAATCTTCTAATTACTTTAATTTTGTAATTTTTGTATTGTGTAATTTACGGCTTATGGATCTTAGGGTCCATGCCCGTATCTCATTGAAATAATAACCAACAATAAGAATGATTGTACTGCTGTTTATTTCTTTGAGAGGAAAATAAATAACAAAGAAATTGACAAAGAAGCATCCGAATTCAGGCAAGAATCTCGCCCTGGGATACCTACATATATCCGTAGTTTCTTGAGAATTCGTCATCGAATAACAACTTTTGACAGCGAAATATCTTTTGGTTACAAATTGACGCTCAACTTTAAGAACAAACAATCACTTTCTGCTATGGACCAGCATTTTGAATTGCTGCCGTAAAAACTGTGCTCATCGATCATTTTCAAATGGACTATACTGCCTATTTCATGGTAAAAAATGTTGCCTGTGACTCGCAAAAAATTGAAAAATGTTGAAGTAGAACAATTCTATTCGCGAATGAAAATGCTGAATGTTGAGAATTTACGATCGGAGATCGATACAAATCAGACAAGTGCATTTTTACCGGACAGATCAAAATAAGGCATGGATTTCCGGTATGAATGGATATAAAACCATAATTTAGTAGCATGAATGATATTAAACAAGTTGATACACCTAAGTCGGATATGTTAAGTGGGAATAGTTTACATTTCAGGTCATAAATGAGTCAGCTATTTCGAATTTATCCAAGAGAACATTCATTGTGGGAAGATGGGCTTTGAAATATCGAGTACTGATATCTATAATTTTTTTTCCTTAAAAAAAATTACATAACAATTCAATTTGTATTTTAAAAACAAAAATAAAAAATATACACAGGGTGTTGTGATATTCGACAGACAACGCTCTTTCACAGAGAGCTCTGGTAAATTGATGAATTTTTATATAGGAACTTGCAAAGCTTAGTTGCCGAGATACAGGGTATTAATTGGCCTAAAGTGATTTACAAAAAAAATTACCAGTGGAACACGTATGACGTGGAATAAACTGTAACACCAAGGAAACGTTTGAAATTGTAACACACTGTATACTTGTGACTTTAAGAAAAGTAATTGCATCATATACTTAGAAATTATAAATAAAATAATCAACACTTATTTAAATATGTCGTAATACTCAGATAAAAAAAAATAAGAAAAAAAAGATTACGGTAATTTTCTGTTTAACGACATTCAATCGAACACACGTTTCTCATTACGCATACCTTTGAAATAAAGTGGCTGCTCAGTCAACAACACAATGTCACGATTCTAATAACATTGTAGATATACCACATAATTTTTAAAATATAAATTGTTATTTATATATTTATGTTTCGAGTAAACTGTATTGTTTAGTTTGAGGAATTCATATCAAGCAAAAAATGTGTATCGATAAACTTGATTTGGTAAGAAGTTTGACGATAAAGAACCATCAATAATAGTTATTTAGCGAGGATCTGAAGAGTTTTATTTTATTTTATAGTAAAGACGAATATGAAAACGTCATTTTTAACAGGTTTCAAAGTTGGAAAATATATTGAATTTACAGTTTGGACCCTTACTTTGTGGAATCTACAATCTACTCATACTAATGTTCATTAATTCATTCGTTTGAGTTGTTCTCAACAGCCCAGGCACTATTTTCTTAATTAACAATTGTAAAGATCAGCAGATATAGTTTCCCTTGGTTTCCAATATCATTGCACAGTTATACTGATCTTAAATGGGGAAAAAGATATCCATGATATTCCCATAAGGCTAATAATACCTAAGCTTTAATATTTGTTAAATCATATCTTCCTCTTTTTTCTATTCATACCAAGTCAATGATAAGATAGGTCACTATTTGGTCTAGCGAAAATATTAAACATCAGGTAGGCATCACAACTTCTGTCTTATGTCAACTTATGTCAACATCGAAATAATTATCAATATTCTTTCATAATAATGTTATAAATGAAACTAACTGTGTCTAATTAATTCCACTATTTAATTAAAAAATTATGAAAATTATTAAAGGATATTGATAATTATTTCGATATTGACATATCATCGTCATTCTTCATCGTGCAATATCCTTTAATAATTTTCATAATTTTTTAATTAAATAGTGGAATTAATTAGAAACAGTTAGTTTCATTTATAACATTAATATGAGTAGATTCCACAAAGTAAGGGTCCAAACAGTAAATTCTTTCATAATGTTTTTATTAAATAGTGGAATTAATTAGAATCAGTTAGTTTCATTTATAATATTAATAGAAAATATATAATTGTTGACTTTTACTTTGGACCCGGGTGAAAAGGTCGTACTTTCAGCCTGGCAATGTCAATGGTTAGTTGATTACTAGAGAACTGGGGATAATATAAATAAATACATCAACAGTTAAGTGCTGCCGAAATTAAAAAACAAGTACCTATGTTTTATAAGCCGAAGTGTCGAACAATAATTTGTAACTGTCAGTGACATTAGCCTAGTTGAGGAATGTATACAGGGTGTACCATAAATAAGTACCGTAAATTAGAGGCATGATAGATCGTACAAAAATAATGAAAATACCCTAATAAAACTTTTCTCTAACCTTCTTAGTTTGTGAGATACAGGCTGTTGAAGGATGCAAAAGAAATACACAGGTTATTGTCTCTTCAAAACACATCAACAGTACCAATTCTGTCAAATTCTAATGGACCAGTGGCGTGGTACGAGTGGTTCATAAACATTTATTGTACAATATTTTTGAAACACCCTGTATTAAGAGCTTGAGACTTCTGTCTGCAGTTCTTTATTAAATTTCCTACATAAAAGGTACTCTTTGTTGAACTCGATACAACACTCCATTTTCAAGATTTTTAACTTTTTATTGCAGTAAGACAATTTTTTAAGTTGTATTTTTTTTAAATAAATTTGTAGTAAGTAGTTAAACACAAACGTTTTGTTTTGGGTTTGTAATTCATAGTTCTTCAATTAAAAAGAGTAATTTGAAATAACCTCATGAATAAACTTATTATTGAAAGTATTTTGTATGTATAAGTAGTTAACTACATTAACAAACGTTGCTATTTCATTAAATGTTCAAACTGACGTCCTTCATTTTTGCATACGTTCTTTCATTTGGTTGGTTATATTCCTCAGAAAAAATCTATTAAGAGACAACTCACTGCAAGCCATTTCTATTCTTTCTCGGAGTTCACCCACCATATTGACTGGTGTAGAATATACTTTTTCTTTAAATATTCCCCACACGGCATAATCCATTGGATTACATTCAGGAGACCGTGCTGGCCATTTGACCGGAGCATCTACTCCACGGCCTATTCATTACCCGTAAAGTTTTCATTTAGCAATTCCCCAGCTCGCAGTGTAAAATGTGGCGAGGCCCC
Source organism: Lochmaea crataegi (assembly GCA_947563755.1). Taxonomy (NCBI): domain Eukaryota; kingdom Metazoa; phylum Arthropoda; class Insecta; order Coleoptera; family Chrysomelidae; genus Lochmaea; species Lochmaea crataegi. Next base: position 24,430,188 of record OX387433.1, on the reverse strand, counting down.
ATCGTGCAAAAACCACATTGACAGTCTACGTTGATAAGGTACATCATCAAGAAGATCAATTAAATTATTCCTAAGAAAATTTACATATCTAGGTCCATTTAAATATTCCGGTGGAATAAAAGGCCCGATAAACTGGACCCCGATTATTCCAGCCCAAACTTTAATTTTAAACCTGTGCTGATGATTTGTAACTTTAACCAAAGATTACAAAATAAATATAAGATAGTTCACTTGAAGGCGGTCTGATTCTTCTTAGTGTTTTAAACGATCGCCGCACTCATAAATCATATTTACGGCTCCCTTTTGTTGTAAATAACGACACCGCTAGGTACCAGGGAATTAGAAGAGTATATTTTATTCCAAGCTATACAGGGGTAACTTGAGAAATATATATTCAAATAGGATGATTTATTAAAGGTTTTTTTTATATAATGTTTTTAATGTTAATTATTTCGAAAAATGTTCAGGATATGAATTGGAAAAGGAAAGTTTAGGTATAAGTAAAAAATAAATTAAAATTTTTAAAATGAATCAATTGACAGATTTTATTCAACATTTTAGTAATTTTGTGATGCCTATTGATGATCTATCGGTTATTTATACAGAATATCACAAATTAAATTATACATACTTATTGGCCACCAGAATAATAGGACCACTAAAACAATTTTGATCTTTAAATTAGACACTCCGTATTTTTTAGATATACAAGGTTAAAACAGTAAAAACATATTATGCAGCTGCAGGATATATTTATTAATAAATTAGATATGTGAATTTTCAAATTTCTATGAATACCCAGTATCTATAAGTACTAAATAACTAACTAATTTATTATTATCAAATATCTTTGTTACAATAGTTTAAAAAAGTTGAATTCCGTATTTGACAATAACTAATTTAATACCCACCTCTCAACGTCTTTGGGACAACGATAAAAGGATATTTCTGGTTTTCCCACCTTGCTGGAACAACCGATCACAGCACAACACACAGGCATTTTAAAACCCCAATTATAATATTATTAATGTTACTTTAGGAAGACAGGAGTTAAAATAATGCGAACAAGAAATTTTACTTCCGGAACGTTTCCCGAAAAACTAAATGAAATACTTCTACAAAGTTTCTAGAGATTGTAGGCACATTTCTGGCCCTTAATTGCTTCTCTATATTTTTATCATTGTTTACATTATAAGTACTTAAAATCAAGACTGCATTCAGAATTCGTGGGAAAGTGATAAACTACCATTTATTATGTATACAACTAAGACTATTAACAAATATCACAAAATATTTATTTTATAAGTTTTGCTATTGAAGAGGAAAATATGAATATTATTTTTTCCTTATTGCAAGAATTAATTAATAAATTTAAAATATCTATAAAACATAAACACGAACAACGAATTCTAAAATACCAGCGCTCGATAGGCGACAACCCGTATAATATGCAAAATTAAATGCAAGTAAGGATTTAGCGACATACTGTAGCATGGCGCCCAACCGATAAGTCACCAGACAGTAACCAGCGGTATGAATCCTTTGATCGATAGAATTCGTACGAGTGAACAATCTTATATTTATTTTGGTATCTTTGCTTTAACGGCGTGTGGGTTTTCGTCAGACCAAATTTATTGTTTAAAAAAATTTACAACATAAGAAAGTGTTTTACTGCAATAAAAAGTTAAAAATCTTGAAAATGGAGTGTTGTATCGAGTTCAATAAAGAATTGCAGACAAAAGTCTTCAGCTCTAAATACAGGGTGTTTCAAAAATATGGTACAATAAAAGTTTACGAACCCCTCGTACCACGCCACTCGCTCATTAGAATTTGACAGAATTAAAACTGCTGATTTTTTTTTTGAAAAGACAATAACCTACAAAAAATTTTAAACTTGTACTTTCATCCACCGAGAAGATATGCAATAAAATGTGTATTTCTTCTGCATCCTTCAACAGTCTGTATCTCACAAACTAAGAAGGTTAGAGAAAAGTTTTATTAGGGTATTTTAAATATTTTTTAACGATCTATCATGCCTCTAATTTACGGTACTTATTTACGGTACACCCTGTATAATTAAGTAAAAAGTTATTTTTAAATGATCGCTGTCGGCAGCCAAAAGCACCAATAAGCCATCCTTTCAAACACAATTTTTCAATTGTTCAACTGACTTCGTACAAACTATACAGCTTGTTGTTTTTCTTTCGCATGGAATTTGAGAAAAGTAGAGTTTTTATAACATCACTAGTGAAAAATTGGCCGGGTATTTTTTTTTGGTTACTCCAAACCGGATATACCACAATAACTTAATTGAATTTATTGCTTTTATATCCGAATGCTTGATACGAGCAATTAAAATAAAATTGAAGTAATTAAACATGTTTCTACGTATGCGATGATCTTGAACTGTGCCGCACCGAGTTTTGTCGTAAATTGAAAATATTCCGTTTTCTTTATTATATGGATGCGACCGGTATACCTCTATGTAAGTTAGTGTCTAGGTCAAATTCGTAATAAAAGTTTGTATATTATGATGACTTTCACTGATACGTTTTTTAATTGAAAAATGTTTTGAGGTCGGTATTAATATAATTAATATGTCAATTTTTTTCTGGAAATTATTTAAAATTATAAAAATACTATCGTCCTGTATCGGCTTCGTTCGGTGGCGACCACCACTATTTTTTTTTGTTTTTTTGTTCTAATGTCATAGATTGAAAAATACAGTGTGTTCACAAACGGCCCTGCCAAACGCAATCTACAGACACTAGATGTGATTTTATGTCCATCTAACCTAATTTACCTTTATCCGAAAGTTGAGTGTCCCTTCTTGTCGAATCCATCGATTTCCATCCGTAGTGCCAAGATATTGACGAAATAGACTCGACTAAAAAGAGCTGGACAACCATCGTACATAAACCATAAATTTTGCCGCATTAGGGGAACGACGTCTATTAAATCAGTTGCCCTTGTACGCTTTAGTGAAAAAATTATCCTCTGCTTGTTTTGCCATTAAATTTTTGTCTAAACAGTTTGATTCTTCTACTGCATTAACAACTTACTACTCTTTATTCGAATCGCACATTCGGTAGGTATGGTTTGCCTTTCTGGGACCCAATTCTTGGAATAAATCCGTATAAATACGGATTTGGCGATGTTCGGGAAAAATTCGAATTAAATCGAATATTTGTATTCTTGAAATCAGTATGCGACTTTTTTATTATACGAATTTGACATCGAATGGGTCAAGCTAGGCGAATTTGATTTTCCGTATACGAATTGAGATATTCTATAACCCCTAACCACACTTTTACAGATGTTTGTTTACTTTTGTTATTTTTACTCGCTTTCTTTTGTATACTTTTGAGTTTTGGTAGGTATATACTGGTTCTTGCTCATATAGTTCTCTTAAGTGCACGATCCATGTTTAAACATATATTAAGTCCGATTGAGTATAAAATAAAGAAAAAAGCAAAAAAAAGTAAATAAAATTAATATCGTTCTACGTTTAGGAAATAAATTTCGGTTCATTTTGTAAGCAGGCTCTTGTTTTTTTGATACATTTTATATTTGTTTCGGCACACGTACAAAAAAGTAGAAAATATGCTGAGAAAATAATCCGCCGGGATATTACCCAAAAAAGAAGATAGAAAAAAAAAGTTCTCAAACTGTTTATTCGAATAAAACATCCGTATACGGAAATTTCTATTTTAAAAAATACAAAATTTTAACTCTTGCAGCTCTATTCTTTTTTTGAAATCCGTGTGTTTGGTTCGAAAACACTTTCACAATTTAACTGAAAGACAATTCATAGTTACCCTACTAGAAGGAAAAATGTTGATATTTATTTAACAATGCCCACCTCTAGCAAATACATTCAAAAGTTCCGAAGATTGGCGAAGGCATTTCTGCTTGAAATACCTTATTATTCAGTGGCAGAATTCTACAATCTATCCTAGACTCTTTGAAGTAAAAACTTCTTTAGGCGCGTTAAGCACTTTTTTTGGGTGAAGAAAAAACATGGTCACGCTTTTATGCAACACACAATACTTTTCGGTAATTCTTCGCACTTTTATGCAACACACAATACTTTTGTTTATGCAACACAATTAACAATGTTGCATACATCATCGTCACGCATTCCATGAGCTATATGTATACTTTGTATATATGAGTACTTTTTTTGTAAAAAGTTCCATTTACGATGGGCTTACGATAAAATTTTTAAAAGAGATTCATTTATTGCTGTTTTCACTTCTGTCGGCAGTCCTATGACTGGACTCTACGTTTTTTATTATTTAGTATGGTGTGATGTATTAAATCTGTATATTATATTTTGTATTATTTATGTATTAGTATTTTAATTTTTTTATATATTGTGAATTTTATATTTTATTTATTTTAAAATTATGTCGCTTTGTCCATGAAATTGTATCATTTTTCATGACAATAAAGCTTCTCTCTCTCTCTCTCTCTATCTCTCTATCTCTCTATCTCTCTATCTCTCTATCTCTCTATCTCTCTATCTCTCTATCTCTCTATCTCTCTATCTCTCTATCTCTCTATCTCTCTATCTCTCTATCTCTCTATCTCTCTATCTCTCTATCTCTCTATCTCTCTATCTCTCTATCTCTCTATCTCTCTATCTCTCTATCTCTCTATCTCTCTATCTCTCTATCTCTCTATCTCTCTATCTCTCTATCTCTCTATCTCTCTATCTCTCTATCTCTCTATCTCTCTATCTCTCTATCTCTCTATCTCTCTATCTCTCTATCTCTCTATCTCTCTATCTCTCTATCTCTCTATCTCTCTATCTCTCTATCTCTCTATCTCTCTATCTCTCTATCTCTCTATCTCTCTATCTCTCTATCTCTCTATCTCTCTATCTCTCTATCTCTCTATCTCTCTATCTCTCTATCTCTCTATCTCTCTATCTCTATCTATCTCATCTCTCTCTCTCTCTATCTATCTCTCTCTATCTATCTCTATCTCTCTCTCTCTCTTTACATTGCACCTCACCTAAGATTAAATGAATACATCAGCATATTCTTCATAGGAACAATTAGCTATTTTGAGAAAAAAATTAGAATTGTTTTACCTCTTTTACGCAACAACAATAACTCTTTAACTTCAAAGCAATTTGACGTAATGTTAATGTTTGTTAATTTGCCAAAGCCAACAAGGTATTGTAAAGATTGTTTAGTAATAAATGATATTGAATGCCAAAAATACAAAAAACAATTAAAATATATTTTTCTCGAAAACCGTGCGCCAGCTCCCTTAGGAGGAACTTTTGGATGAAGGTAAGATGGACTTAAAATCACGTCTAGTATCTACAATTTTCGTTTGACGGAATAATTTCTGGACACCCTGTATTTTAGTTAATTACTCATCCCAATCCATCCCATTGTCACATATTTCACCCGTTTACACCAGGGGTTAAGTAGTTTTGAAATTTTACCAAACTGTAATTATTTTAGATGTCGAAGAATAAAAATATATTATTCTAACGCTTTGACAAAGTTTTGAAAAATAATTTTTCCAAAAACAGTAACCGTTCAACGAAGAAGAAACAACTACTTCCCGGCCTACATGCCCCGACAGACATTGAATTACACTTCTAAGACAAACGGGGTTGGTAAATCTACAAGATTTAAACCAACCATTCTGGTTTGCAACTAGAAGGGATAACATAACTTGTAGACCGGTTTCGGCGTATTGCGCCTCATCAGTACAAGGTAAATGTTATCGTCCGAGAGTTAATCCCGGACTGAAATGTGACTATAATCAACAACGGTACATATTGTCCAGTTACGGAAATATTTTGGTTGCGAAAATAGCGACATCTCACCTCTAAGTCACAAACCAAAATTCGAATGAGACAACAAACCACGTGGGTTTGAAACAAAAATGAATTATTACAGTTTCCTGTAAAATTGTCGTATTTAGTAAAGCGTTTTAACAATACTGACCGTTAACGGTCACTGTTTTTGGAAAAATTATTTTTCAAAACTTTGTCAAAGCGTTAGAATAATATATTTTTATTCTTATACATCTATTGTTAAAACGCTTTACTAAATACGACAATTTTACAGGAAACTGTAATAATTCATTTTTGTAATTATTTTGATTAACAAAATTTCTTGGGTTTAAAGACCATGGTCTAATAGGGTTGAACCAGACGTTTCGACTGCAACTACGGCAGCCGTTGTCAATGAGAGCGGGATGAAGAACTGAATACTCTTCCCGTCGAATTAGAATTTTGATTTTCAAATGACTCTGACGTAATTTTGATTCCTAGATCTGTGGGAATTGGTCTTATCTTACTGGATTCTAAGACACAATACCAAATTTTGTTAACGTTCAATCCTTCTTTTTTATTAAAGTTGTTTTTTCTGCTTATGTATTTCACTAGTTTTACGATGTAATCTTAACATTTAATGGCTATCTGTGGATATTACCTCAGTTTTGTCAAAACGAACGTTATGCTCTCCATTCAGAGCATGTTCTGCATGCTGCGAATATTGTGTACATGTAATAGTAATTATGCGCCAAGGTAGAAAAGTGAGGTATTATTGTCGAGGTCCATTAAAGACCGAGAAGCGAAGCTTCGCTTCTCGGTCTTTAATGGATCCGAGACATTAATACACTTTTCTACTGTGGCTCATATAGCATTTTTTTCACTACTTCACTACTGGCATTTTATTTTTTTAAATATTAGTTTGTCGACTCCCGTTTCACATGACATGACAGCTGTGCACAAGTTAACCTCACATTATGTTAAATGGATTGAGATTTAGTTATAATCAAGTAGGCTCTGTATTTTTCTACCTTGGTTAATAATGATCAGCTTTACTACCTCAACAAAAGTCAATAAAGTTAGGTTCAGAGGCTAGTAGTGAAAAAAAATTGTATCGGAGCGACATTAAAAGATTTTTTTAAAAACGTATCATTTACACATCCTTGTAAAAATTTTCCATTAAGTTATTGTTATCTCTATTTCTTATCTCTTTATATAAGAGTGCGTTTATATTACACAATAAAATTAGCAAATCACGAAATAAAATTTAAAAAATCTTATAAACCTAATTACAAAATTTGTAATTATTACTTTTTGTTTTGCTTTATAAATTTGGTTTAGGATTCCATTTTTTTACTAAATTGTAACGAGAATCGTTGACTTGATTGTTTATTGAGTTGTCTAATTAATTTTTGTTCGAACTGGCCTATTTTTATTTTGGTAACGACTTAATTTTTAAAAACCAGTTAACTGTAATGTGATAATATTCTGATAAGAATTGGTAGAAAGAGCACTTCATAAGTCGATTCGACCTCTTGATTCTGCAAGAAATATTTGGTGAAAAGGAGTTAATTAGTACCTAGATTATTATAAAGCTTAGTGAACAGCCAGAAAGATTTTAAGGTATGTTATTTGGGTTATTCTTGTAAGTTGCAAATTTATAATGTTTTTTTTTTACTTTAAACAATATTTTCTTATGACATTTTATTCAATCTATAATTTAGTAAGTAGTTATCGCTGGCTAATGGATCAAAAACTAATTTAGTATCGTTTGATTTATATATTTTCCATTCAATTTAGAATTAACCTTTCAAAATTTATTATGATATTTTGCGCTTTTTGTAATACTATCCGAATAACGAATAGCTTGACTTTGAGTTCCTGAAACAATTAAATTTTGTAGGCCAGTCCAAATTTTTCTTTTTGGCTGAAAATTTAGGCATATCGTCAGAATCGGACCTTGGAGTCCGGAAATTTGGGAATTATCAAGGTATCTCGATATTTGGGATTTCCTGACTTTGGAAGAATATCGACTGTTGAGATTTGGTGTCTCGATATTTCAGGATATTGCGCAGATTGGTTTCCTGGACCTTACGGCCCGGCTGGGAACCTTCAACCACACTCAGGAAGCTAAGTCGTTTTTTTGTCTTTTAGATTGAACTCGCCACTCTATTACGGAAACTGTAATTTAGTAATTAAGCGTATTTAAATATAGTTCGTACCTGCCTATTTCAATATATTTCGATTCCATTTTGTTTATATCGATTTATATCCTTTCAGAAATTGTAACTTAGTAATTTAATTATCCTTAGATTTAATTCGCTCTTTTCTATTTCGTTATATTTCAATTTCATCTTGTTTATATCAATTTATATATATATATTGTATTTCCATCACATTTTCTAACTGAATTGATTTTATTGTGGTTTTGTATATTTACCATGATTATATAAAATACTAAATATACTGGCGCCCTTATTTATTGAAGCTTTTGAAGCTTGCTTGTCAAAATTTTTGAAAAATTGTCAAAAATGGTCAATAAATATCAGAAACTGTCAAAAATGGTCAATAATTGTTAAAATTTTGAAAAATGGTCAAAAATTGTCAAAATTTTGAAAAAATGGTAAATAATTATAAAAAACTGTCAAAAATGGTCAATAATTGTTAAAAATTGTCAAATTTTTTGAAAAATGGTCCAAATTTTTGAAAAATGGTCAATTATTGTCAGAACCTGTCAAAAATGGTTAATAATTGTTAAAATTTGAAAAAATGGTCAACATTTTTGAAAAATTGTCAAAAATGAACAATAATTGTCAAAACTGTCAAAATTATCAATAATTGTCAAAAATGGTCAATAATTGTTAAAATTTGAAAAAAGGTCATAAGATATCGCAATTACGATATGGCCAATAATTTCAATGACTATCGACGAGAAATGGTTACGTTGCACATTCCTTTTAGAAGTGAAGATAATGATGTTCTTGCATTCTATTGCGCGTATTTTTACTGATGGTTTTGCCAACCTCGCAACCCCGTTAGACCATGGTCTTTAAACCCAAGAAATTTTGTTAATCATAATTCCGACCATGAAAGCTTACATTTTTCTATGTAATTATTTTATTAAAATTAAAATGAAGACTCTCTTTTTAGATTAAATCTCCATCGTATTTCTCACACCACTCCCGTATAATAGAATTATTTCACCATAATTTTCAAAACACATGCCTAAACAGATTCAGTTTTTCATTGAACCATCTGGATCACAATATATCTTCAACATACTTCACTTTATGTTGACGTCACGCTAAAGAAACGCGTCTATACCTCATTCTTGGAGTTTTTTTCTTAATCGCAAATCTCTCGGGGGGCGCCATTTTGAGTGCAATATCTCGGCAATGTGCTCAGCCGGCGCCTACTTACATCCGAGAGAGTGTTTAAAATAAATAGCGAAATTCTTAATAGATGAAAAGCAACATTATACACTCATAGGACTTTTCGATATACGGCATCCGAAAGGTTAGTCATAGTCTTAAATTGTTCTGTACATACAGGGTGAGTACATATTCCTATCTCTTATTGAAGCTTCTATGGGGCGGCATTTATAAAGTCAATGTGAAGATATGAGAAAAAGGTTAGCAGATATATTTTCAAAAATTGCTAGGCTCACTCTACAAATGTTTTCCTTACTTCAGTAAACTGTTAGTATGTGTCGTTCTTAGAAAGCTAGTTTGGAAATATTTTGAAAAAATACAGATATAAATTTATTGGTTAGCATTAAAATAACAACTTTGTACGAGTATATTACCATACTTAAGAAAATTTGGAAGAGCCGGCAACATGTCAACATAGCTGCTAAAATAAAAGAAGATCTAAGGAGAGTATTTTGCATTGGCACCAACAAAGTCTGTTAGTTATTTATGCGGTCCACTATGTCATTAAAATGATTTACGACATTAGTTATTCCCACCAGTGGTGCCGTAACTGTGTTGTTTCTAGATGTAGAGCAGTATTTTATTTCAACTAGGTTTGTTTTTATTGTAACTATTTACTGAACGACTAATAAGTTTTATAAATATAATTTATTAGTAATTATTAGTATGGCATTTTGGAGACCATTTGAAAGGACAGTTCGAGATTTTCTATCTTCTATCTATGACGTACTGAGAAGGACTTCCGGGAGGATGTACAAAGGGTCTAATGAGGCCTAGGTGCTGTGGTTGCCCTATCCTCCCAATTTGTCAGATCAGATCAGCTAACGCTATCAACAATTGGATTTTTAAAAATTTTGTTCCTACCCGACACTTACACAAAGAACATACAGGAGATATTTTTATTTTTGACCAAAACGAAAATTGTTATAAAAAAAACTAGTTAACTCTTTTAAGAAACTATTTTCATATTTAGCTCGCGGATTGAAAATTTTATGAGGAATAAAATCGAGTGGTATAGAGGTTTGGCTGCGAAAATTATAAATTGTAAGCATTTATTTGTTATATTGTGACATTTGTATATGAATAACCTTCAATAAAATTTTTTTATAGGACCAATATTTGCAAAAATTAAATAAAAAATAATAATTATTAAATTCCTTCAATTATGTGATAAAACGTCACTTTTTTAGTTTTGACATACATCAAATGGTCTATATACAACAGCTTTGTTGAAAAATTATTTTCTTCGTAGTCGAGTGGTATAGAGGTTTGGCTGCGAAAATTATGAATTGTAAATTATATAATAATATTATTGGGGTGAACTCCAGTCGTGCGACAGAGCTGACACACACAATTTTTATTTTTAAGCACTTATTTCTAAATGTATTATTATTATAGCATTATAGGTGCAACACGGAACGGAAATTGAGTTGAAGCGGTATGTAGTGAATAGTTCTTAAGGAATTCAAACTTTTATTCAAATTACATTAGAGGATATTGAATTTTATGTACGTGATAAAAAAGTGTAATTTTAATATAAAAATCATTATAACTCATTCCGGTATAACCGGAAGTAGCGAATAGATGGCAATATTTTCATTAAATATCTTGCTCTTCAAAACCCCTTCATTACAATTTTCATGATTCAGATACCTTTAGTTCTCGAGATATTTCTAATTGACCGATTATTTGCTGCACCCTGTATAAATAACATATTAAATCAGTCGAGAGTATCGTTTTTTTTTAATAAAAAGTCATACCACTTACCGTTAATTATTCAGCTTAAAAATTTTACAAAAGGGTGTATTTACCTGAAACAAAAATTAGTATTATTATGTAACATTTAATATTATAATGAAATGTTTGAAAATACACATAAACCGTATGGCGGAACGCATGTACCTTTTTTCTATTGCAAGAAGTACACTTTCACGGGAATTTTCGTTTGATGATTCTTGACTAAACAGGATTTCCTGGCAAACAAACGGTGAAAAGCGACGTTTCGTAACGTAAGGTGAATGTATTTTAGTCGATTAGAAGAAGAAGATAACACAATTCAATTTCAAGTAATGGTCCGATGTATTTTAATAGTTACACTCGTATCTATCCAAAGTCGCCGCTCCAAAACTTTAACATGTGAAATAATTCAAAATTGGCCCCAATATAACCCACCAAAATTTCAACTAAATCTATCAATCAATTTAAAAGTTGCAGGGTTGGCCCATGACTTATTTATATTTAAGTATGATATAATTTTAACGTTCTCATTTCCTCATACTTACGAGGCTTGTTATTCTTAAACAATGTTAATCTTGATAAATAGTGAATGTTAATATTTTGCTGGTAGATACCACGAATCTTGCAAATTATGCTTTCCTCATCCTTAAACATAATACCTTAGATAAAATCCACTTTTCGTATAATGTCATTAGCAGTTAATAGTAGATTACATACCCAGTTTATTTTCTGTGGAAAGCGAAGAGTCGAGCATAGCTCGTCACAGAACAGCAAGTTTCCACCGACGATTGTATACTAAACTGCTTCATAAATTTAGGGAAGTTCACAAAAAATATTGGATTCATGGAGACTAGATTTAAGGAGCACAAGCTCTGTATATAAAAAGTGTCCGTCGAAAGGTGTTAAATTGGTGGCGCTAGTATAGCTAAAGGGTCAAAAGTTTTTAGAGAAGAGACGACGTGGTAAACTATTTTAGGTTATGTAAATGGAGGGTTTGTTTATTTGAATTAGGTTACCTATTATGCTTGGTTTTAGCAAATTTCAAGGAAAAAATAAGTATTTCGCGTAGCTGGTGCTATGTTTGGTTAGAGGTGAGTTTCTTTAAAATCATTATATAATTGTGTTACACAATAATTGCACAAATATGTACCCATAAATTACTGATTATTTATGTTGTTACAGACAATGCCCCGAAAAAGGTGAAGGTGAGTAAAAATGAAATCCTCAGAGAATTCAGAAGGGGTTAATGTGTCACTGTGCAGTAGTAATTGAGACATCAAAGAGTTACAAGTGCTGATTGAAAGTGAATCCAATGAAGAAGGTACTTCTCTTAAATAATACCAATTATATGGTCAGAACCAATACCAATTTTTCTTTCAAGAAAGACAAATTCAAGATAGTGATGGTGAAATATACAAATTGTTATTGGCTCAGTTTTCTTCATGTCCTATAACTGACTATTATCACTTATAAAACCAACTATAAAGAGAAAAATGTTATAAATGAAACTGATTTTAATTAATTCCACTATTTAATGAAAAAATTATGAAAATTATGAAAGGATATTGATAATTATTTCGATATTGACATATCATCATCAGAATAACAGAAGTTATGATGATTTGTCAATATCGAAATAATTATCAATATCTTTTCATAATTTTCATAATTTTTTCATTAAATAGTGGAGTTAATTAGAAACAGTTAGTTTCATTTATAATATTAATATGAGTAGATTCCACAAAGTAAGGGTCCAAACAGTAAATTCAACTATAAAGAGGGCTATTTCAAACTCAAAAGAGATATGCTGGTTGTGCTATAAGTGGAATGCATAAAAGGACCAAAACAATTTGCGGAAAGTGTGGTGTTCTGTCATATAAGAACTATTTTGCTATATAGGGTTTTGAATTGTAGATCTATATCAATTCCATACCTTATTATAAATTAACTTGATATCCTACCTTTATAGGACAATGGTTATCTAATTTTATTTATTTTATTATTTTAGTTTTAATACTTATCTTTATTTATATCAATCTAGCTCAGTCGGAAATTATCAAAATATTAATTTTTCATTTTATTATTTTTCTATTATGATTATTATGAGACTCTTTATTATATTATTTGAACATTATTTTGTAATTTTATTTAAGCCATCTCAGGGAATTATATTTTTGTTTGTGAGTTCAAATTTTGCAAGGCCAACTCTGTACTTTGGCTTTCAAAGTGTTCCAACGTTGACAGCCTGTGTTGATTGTAAAATATATCATAGAAACAAAAATAAACACATTCAATTTCAAATAAATGCTCAACAAATGAAACGTTTGGTTAATTGTTCAACTTAAACTCATCAGTTCATATAAAAGCTCAACAGATAAATTTTGCTCAACTGCTTAATTAACCTTTCAAAAATATTCAAAAATCATTAACACTATTTATTTTCTTATCTAAAATTCATTCACAACAAAATTAAGATTATACTTATCAGAGTTTTAATAAATGGATGAAATTTTTTTCATCTATGGTTTTATATTTCTATGGTTTTAAAAACGACAGAAATGATGATTAATTTATTCGCGAAGAAATGACATTTGACACGTTCTAGAATAATAAATGGAATCGATAATGGTCAATGCTTGTTTGATTCTTTTGAAAATTTTTGTCAGTAAGTATAATCTTATGTAATACTTTTAAAATATGAAGAATTTAAATTTTAGACATCAATAAATTCAACATTAAATTATATAGATAAATGATACCTGATTGTCTTTCGTAATTAAAGTATTCATTTCTTTTCTTCTCTTGAAGGTCACACTAAATTTCAATGTTCGGTGGCCCTGGACCAAAATTCTGGGCCACTTGGAATGTTTTGTCTGTGCTGGATAAACGATTTCAATATTTTTCTGCTTCTCACTTGTGATTTATTGATGATATGCCTCGGATATGGGTTTCAACTTTTTACCAGTGTTTACTACTGGCATATTATATGGCATATACCAGTGGTCACTTAGCAACAAAAATTTTTTACCTTTCACTTGCTTATTTTTTGTTATAATCACTTTATATTAGTTTAGTTAACTTTATATTTAAAACTTTTTATTTCTTCTTGAATATTTTTGCATAAATTTCAACTTTAGTTTCTTACTTAGAAAAATCTCTTCCTTCTTTCTCAAATTTTCAACTGGTTGTTGATTTTTTTCCTTCGTTTTTTCTCTTAGATTTTATTTTAAAATTATTTCTACCAATGACTATCTTTGAAAGATTTTAGTTACTAAATTAAAATTATTATTTCTATTTTTGTTTATATTGATAGTTTATTTATGTTAAGTTATATGATTATTTTTATTTTATCTATAGTTCAATTTTAGGTTATAATTTTCTATATTGTGGTGGTCATTTTATTTCTATTTCAATTTTACAATCATCACTTTTTTAGTTGGTACTCTGTTAATCTTTTATTTTAAAGTTTATGTTCCTGCTTTACTGTTTGTCATTGTATGGCTTTAATTATTCAATATACAGGGTGTATCAAAAATAATTTTACTTGTGACGAGTTTCGCTAACTCAGAAGCTTTATCAACCAAAATCTATAAAAGTCGTGGGATCCGTTTCCGCAATAGAGGCGTTTCATACTTAGAACTCACTCTGTATGAACTTTAATTTTTAATAGGATTAAAAAGGTACACAACCTCAAATTGTTGTTTTTTTTGTTTGGAACTGCAAACGTATTGCGCCAAAGGGCTAGAATTCAATTTTTAAATTGTAATTTATTAAAACACAATCTCCGAATTTATGAACTTTCTTAACTTTTGTGGAGCTGTTTATTTTAATTACAACCGTAATTTATTTTTTATAAAATCATAAACGTAGTAAACGTTAAACAGTTTACAAGTAGATGACAAAGGTAATAGTTTTGTAACGACTTACAAAAGTTTTTGAAAAATATTTTTCAAAGAACAGACCGTTTACTAATATACCTAGCCCGAGAAGTAGTTGTTGCTTCTTTGTAAGGCGTTATAATAGTATTATCTAAACTATTACCTTTGACATCTATTGATAACACGCTTTACTAAAATATGACAATTTTTTACAGGTAACTGTAATTAAGTAAAGTTTACAAGTAGGCTAATCTCACTGACAATTACAAATTATTTTTTGACATATACCTGTTTTTTAAATATCGGTAGCACTTTATTGTTGTTCTGTTTGTGTAAAAATATCATCCAGTGAGGAATAAATGTATTTTGATTTTTTTTGTACATCTCCCGAGTTACGAGAATGCGCAGCAAAAGAATATAAAAAGTATAGTCCATTTCGATCAACACTAGACGCAACCAAAATACAATAACATAATTATTTAGGATTTTTAAAAACTTTTTGAGTATTTTCAAAGGGTGTCTTAAAATTAAGGCGATATAACAACTTTTTGTATTTGAACAAAAAAATTGATATGCAAATGTCATTAGTCATTTTATCTTTCTAAATTGTGTATAATATGCACGTTGCAAAGTAGACTTTTATGCAGAAACAGCATTTTGTATAAAACACCTGTAAATAATCATGGAGTTACCCACGCTATTAAAACTGAAGATGATGATGTTGATAAAGATGCTAGATATGCAATCTACTAAATTAAGGATGTTGTTAGTAGCAGCACCTGCACGGTATATTATAACAGTTGAAAAAACGTTAAACAAACTTCTTTTTGTTTAAAAACGATAGAAAAAAAATCGAGTTGAACTCGTACGGACTGGACTGGGTTCCATATTATAAAAATGTTTTTTGAAATTCGACCATGAAATGTAATATATAAAGAAATGACTATTATTTGCATTTTTTTTTTCAACGACTATTATTTGCATTTTTTTTTCAAAATTTTAGTCTCGGTAGTTTCTAAATAACTATAAAACTGTTCATTTTAAGATTATAAAAAATATATATTTGGCACCCTTGCAACAAGCCCTTTTATTTGATATGTCACACGGCACAGTTTACAAACCTTTTTTTTCATTTTTCTACTGAGTCTTCCCACCAAAACTCACTCTCATATTAAAAATTCATATATTTACGTTACATGCCGGTGTTTGGGTCGCAGAGATTCTCAAATTATCGGTTAAGTAGATTTGGAGAAATATGACTTTCAAAAATTTCAAAAACGTAGTAAAATAAAGTTAGCAAAACCATTTAAGCACAATCAATTCAAAACGTAGCGATAATTTGGTGCAAATTATGTGCACTTATCGGGATTTTTGAGCACTTATTATTTTTTAAAGTTGTGCTAGACTCCGTTCACATAAGAAGAAGCCACTTGAAGTTTGCCAACTGACTTGCGCAGAAACCAAAATTGGTCTTGTTTATCTATGTCGCCTTGTAACGACCGTTTCATGCCATTGGCGTTACAAACGATTTTCTTGTCGCCCTCCATTTTATTATTGACATTTGAGGTTGTGTTTGAAGCAATCATTTACTGTCGAATATTTTTGATTTTTGAATATTTTAAGTCGTTTAGCTAGTTTATTTGATCTAAAACAATCCCTCCTAAAAAACTTGTTGCATGGTGTTAAAGGAAAAATTATTCACAGTCAAGGCCGACAGATTCTTAAAAACGTTGCAACTTTTATCGAGTCCGAAATTGTGAAAACGTTACGGTACTGATTTGAAGTCGAATGTCAATTTTACAATATGGCGCTGGTTTTGACAACAAGTTCGCGCATACGACTGCAACTTCAGGTGGTTTCTTCTTACGTGAAACGGAGTCTACCTTGAACCCAACCTTGCAAAACTTTTTTAATCATCATCCAATTTCAATGAAACCATTGCTGTTATTTTGTGCAAATCATGTGCCCAAATCACGATTTTTGTGTACCTCCGTCCACGTTTAAATTCTCCATGCCAACGAGAAATTGTCGACTGATGTGGTGGTTCATTGCCGCAAACAGAAACCAACTTGCCACGGACTTCTTCTAAAATTGTAAAAAATAATTGCGCGAAAATTGTCTCGTCTTAATTCCATTTTTCGACTTATAATCAACTTTAAAAATTCAGTTAGTTACAGCTTTAAACGAAGTGGTCTGAAACTATGGCGTTAAGTTAACTAAACATGACAGTTAATTTTGGCATCTGATATTTGTTGACAGGCGCCAACTATGTTGTTATATGCAACACTTAAAAGACAACCCTCGTACAAAAACCAAATTGTAATCACCACGGAGTTTGCACATAATTAGCACAAAATAATAGCAATGGCTTCATTGAAATCGGATGATAATTAAAAAAAATTGTGCTAACTTGAATTTAAAGTAGCACAAATTACACATAATAATTGGCGCAAATACTTTTCGAATTGATTGTGCTCACTTTATCCTCCCCCAAAATTGGACAAAAGGCTTGGTAAAATGTAGTTTCTGCTTAAAGACTGTCCCGTCTTCTTTAATTATCGATATTAAGCATTTTTCTAATAAAAGAAAGTAGTAATAATAGAATGGGTGGTAAAAGTGTACAAGCTACTAAAAATGTCGTTTATTTCATGACTGGGTAGGTAAACGACACTATTGTTTCATTATTTACAAAAAAAACTCTGTACTTTCAAAGTATCATATAAACACTCGTTTGATTCAATACCTAAACGGATAATTAAATCTGTAACTCGTCAGGACAAAACATCGAAATGAGAACAAACGATCGCCTGCGGATACGGTCGTGACACTGTATACACATCAGTTCAGTATATATCTGGGCTACCGTTAGTAGGTATAAAACGACAGATCCTATTCGTCAGTCGTTCTGAATGGACCGCAAAAAATATGCAAGCAGACTCGTTTTACGCGTGCAAGAAGACGTAATTAAATTTGTTGTAATTGGTCGATTTTAGGGATTTAATGGTAGATAAAGCTAATGACGGAGAAAACGCTAAAAAAATGGAATAAACGATATAATTAAACGATAAGAAATATCTTGGGATTAAGTAGAAACGAGAGGAATGCACTTTCTTGGATGAACTAAAATTACAATGAGTAATCAAAAATTACGTGTGATCGAATGAAAAACAAATACGTATATATTTTTTGCTATAACTGGTCTTTTTATATTGAGGAGATCCAAAAAGTTTCAATGATGTTTCAATGACCGCCAGCTTCAGACTACAGAAACATTCAACAACTCTCAATTTCACTTAATAACACAGAAGAGCACTCGATAAGACACAAAAATACATGAAAACAGCCGAAATCGTACAATTAGACGTTTTATTTAATAACTCACAAAAGCACTGAATATGTTACAAAAGCTGTCAAACTTTCACGAAAACGCACAGAAACAAGCGAATTCGCACAAAATAAGAATATTCCTATTACAATCAATAAAGCACAATTGCCAACAATAACACACAAACTCGCGATAGCTCATAAAAACAATCATTGACACACAACGTCACAAGTACACGCAGTGACACAAAAACAACTGAGATCATAAATAAAACGGTATAACATCCAATAACGTACAATTGCACATAATAACACACCGAAACATTCAATAAAACACAGAAACACCAAACAACTTATAATAACCCACAATTTCACTGAAAACCACACAAGAACACTTGATAACAAAGAAAACCGCACAAAAATAAACACAACTGAAACTTACAATTGAGCAATATTTTGTCCAATAACACACAAAAACTCTGAATAACATACAAAAACTATCATACTTTCACGGTATCACACGATAACACAAACAAAGAAACAAGCGAGATCATACAAAATAGCTATATTACAATCAATAGAGCATAATTGCCAACAATAATACACAAAAACAACCAATAACTCATAGCGGAATAAATTGCACATAAAAACATTCAATAACACACAAAAGCACGCAATTACATACAAGAACACTCAATAACACAGAAAACCTGTAAAAAAATATATGAACCCAACCGAAGTCGTGCAATTAGACAACAATTTGTACAATAACTCACAAAAACATTGAATAGCATACAGAAACTCTCATATATTCACGGTAGAACACAATATCACAACAAAAAAGCGAGATCGCACAAATAACTACAATCGATAAAGCATAATTTCCAACAAAACACATAAGAACTAGCAATAACTTATAAAGGTGCGTATTCACCAAAAAAGGTGAGCGGTCGTCGGACCACCGACACAGTTTGCTTCTTATGCACAATAGAATGTGAGGTTGGGAAAACCATCAATAAAAATACGCGCAATAGAATGCGATGTTGGGAATTACATTAGGCCCAGTACGTTCTACTAAGTTTCATTTTATATTTTATTGACCATTTTTTCAAAATTTTGACAATTTTTGATAATTATTGACCATTTTTTCAAAATTTTGACAATTATTGACCATTTTTTCAAAATTTCTGACAATTTTTGAGCATTTCTTCAAATTTTAAAAATTATTGACCATTTTTGACAATTTTTCCAAATTTTAACAATTATTGACCATTTTTGACAATTTTTGAGCATTTTTGACAGGTTCTGACAGTTATTGACAATTTTTACAATTTTTCAAAAATTTTGACAATTTTCAACAATTATTGACCATTTTTGACATTTTTTATAATTATCGATAATCTTTTCAAAATTTTAACAATTTTTGACCATTTTTCAAAATTTTAACAATTATTGACCATTTTTGAGAATTTTGACAATCATTGACCATTTTTTTAAATGTTCAACAATTTTTGACCATTTTTCAAAATTTCAACAATTTTTGACAGTTTTTGACAATTTTTGACAATTTTTGACGATTTTTTATTGGTTTTCACAATTATTGACCGTCTTTGACAATTATTGATCATTTTTCCAAATTTTTAACAATTTTTGAAAATATTTGGCAATTATTAACCAGTTTTTCAAAATTTTGACAGTTTTTGACAATTACTGACCATTTTTCCAAATTTTTGACCATATTTCAAAATTTTTGACAATTTTTCAAAAATTTTAACATATTTGGCAATTAGAGAGAGAGACGCGCGATAGTCTCTCTCTCTTCCGACCGTTCCGGCGTGTATGAGAGAGAGAAAGCGATAGAGAGGCGTGCCGCTGTATAGCCTACGAAAGAGAGAAGATGAAGGCGGCTGAGGAAGAGAGGGGAGAGAGTTAGCGCAGCGGGCGGCCGAGAAAGAGACGAAGAATGAGTCATCGCGTGACGAACGCTTTTTCGTAACATCACACGTTTCACGAGTTCACTAGCCTTCCCAAAAGTCCTATGACGTGCAATAGGAAGCAAGCTTCAAAAAAGCGAGCACGAGCGAACATTCGTGTATGTTTGCTCGTGTTTGCTCGACATATTGATACCTCGTCCACGCCAGAGCGAATATATTCAATTTCGGAGTCGATCCATCTACTTTGTGCGAGCAGTGCGAGCGCGGTAAATATGGCTGACCATGAAAAATTATTGTTAGCTAGTGCTGCTTTCGTTGTATTGACTTTATTGAAAAAGAAAAAAAAAAGGAAGAAACGATTTTGGCAAGCAACTGTATATACAAACCGACATATTTATAGTGACAGTAGTCTATTGCGAGATTTAATAGTAGAACAGGATTACGGAATGTTCCATAATTTTAAAACTTTGCTAGAAGTGGTGGAACCAAAAATAATGAAAAATGATACAAACTACAGGAGAGCTATTCCTGCGGCAGAAAGACTTGCTGTAACCAGTGGCGGCTCCTCCATTAGGTTATTGGGTCAATGACCTCCCATTAAAAAATAATTAAATAAGCATTTAAAAAAATAAAATATTCCTACTCTACATATAGTATAGTATTCCTCTTGAATAAAATTTACCTAAAACGTTTCAAGACCCCCGTGTAAACGTTATTCCGCATCAAGCATCAAGTACTCGGCGAAAACCAAAATTGGAAAGCGGGCTGGAGTTCACCGTTGAACTCAAGGTGTTATATGGGAACGGAATTTGCCGAGCGCTGACGATCTCCGCGGCGTGAGAGAAACACGCCCGAAGTTTACATGTGATGGGTCAAAAGCCCGGTTTAATATCGACGATGAAATGATTTACGTCGGCTGATTATTACACGCTTAGAAAAGAGATCAGTAGAGGGGTTGGCAGGCCGCGCTATGTTTTGGTTTAAAGGAGAGCATTTGAAGCGAAATAATGAGAATAATGAATAATGTTTTGACGTAATAAGTTTTTGCAAATACAAAAGATCGAAGGCTTCACTTAAATTTAAAAAAGATTCAGTCTAATTACCATTTAATTTAAGTTTCTCATATTTAATATGTATAGAAATGAATAAAATATAAGAGAGTATTATTTTTATATAAAGCCAGCGTGGCCCAAAAAAATTTTTTGCCTCTGGGGCTTTGGAAAAGAACTCCACAAATTTTGCTCTTTTAACGATTTTAACGATTTCTGGGCAGTGGGCGGATAGGCCTCCGGCGGGCTGGTCAGTGGGGTTCCGTATTTTAATATTTTGGACACATCACCTATGACCCCACTATCAAATTAACCACGAGCCGCCACTGGCTGTAACCTCAAGATTTCTCGCAACGGGCTACTTATATGTATGTTTTTAAAATATCTAAACAAGTTATATCAAAAATAATACTAGAAGTTTGTAAAGCCATCATTGAAGTTTTGCATGAACATGTAAAGGTAAGTAGGTAAGTCTTTTTGCAAAATTAACTTTATTAACGCAACAAAACTGAAAACTAATCAATACATTTTCTTGTAAATAAATCAATTTTTATAACCAGTGAAATATGTTACAAGATTATTTTGCGTATTAACTGTAGAAACCAAATTAATATTTAATTTAAAATGTAAATGTTATAAGTATACCTGGTACGGCCAAGTTCATAAACCAACCCGATAATAATAATTGATTTTAAAATGTAAATGACAATTTACAGCGATCGAAGTGCGAGCACTTTTGAAGGTTAAAATCCCGTCTACACTGAACGAGCACGAACAAGTATTTTCTTTGACGTACCGCCTTCCTCTCGATCTTTTTTGAACACGAACAAGCAAACGTTCGCTCGCTCGCTAGCCCGTACCCACCAGAAGATTATTGATGCAGAATGCTCGCTCGCTCTTGTTCGCTAGTGCTCGCTTTTTTGGTGAATACGCACTTTTACAGAACACTCTAGCACATTCAATAACACAAAAAAATGCTCGCAATTACACACAAAAACGTCCGAGATCATTCAATCAGACGATATTACATACAATAGCACTCAAATTGTACATAATAACACACCGAATAAAACTAACAACATTCATGATATCTAAATTCCACAAACAAAAAACACTCGATCAACAGACAAAAACACTCAAAAATAAATAAAATGAATTGCAGTTCTTCCAATTATTTAACCATTGTTTGTAATAAATCCACCAATAATTAATTACCTTTGACGCAACTGATTACAAATATTCGAGAGCGAATTTAAAATCGAAAATTATTTAATTTTAATCTCCCACGCACCTTGTAATCTAAATTTAAAAACATTTCACACGTAGGTACGTTTTGCAAAATGAGTTCGATGCATCTCATTATTTTGTAATATATGATTATTCCGTTTTTACTCCAGATTTTTACTATTCCATTTCATTCGAATCTTGCTCAACTCCACCAAACTTTCAATCAATACACAATGAATAACAATGTAATGTTTTTGATATTTATTTAAATAGTTTTTACTTGTGGGATAAAATTATACACAGTACTTTGGATAATTACTATCTATTGATTTATTTATTAAACTTATTCTATATACACACTCTACTTAATGTCTACTAATTTATTTACATACATACATGAATATTACACTATTTATCTTCCCTAATTCATTCACTGTCCGATTACTAAGAATTTCTGTATAAACTGTCTGTGAACTAACTCATTGCCTTCGTTTCACTTATTGTCTCACTCACTCAAAAACCCGCGTATATATAGTCTTATACGATTTTCCAGAATATTCTCGAAAGGAGCGCACTCGCCAAAATTTATAGTCGAGAGACAGGACCGGCTTTGAGTTGGTGACCTCGCAACAACAATATATTTGCAATCACCATCTCGAGTTTGTAAAAGAAAAAAAATCGATCTTCATCGGGCAATTAGAAGACAGTTAAAAATATTCCTGTAGTTATATTTTACGTAAAATTTAGTGCCTTTTGTAATGAGCGAAAGTAAGCATTCACTTAATATTAGGAATGGAGAACTATCGACGGTATATCGATGACTATCGAAAAAAATCGATAGTTTATTATCAAACGACACGCATGAGAACACTGTCAACTGTCACACGGCCTGCTTGGCGCCAACCAACCCCAAAAGTGAGATTATTCCCTTGTTTATATATATTGAGATATGTTGAATTGATGAAAGTTGATACGTTGTTTTGAAATAAATATATATTTATGTATATTTTTAACATTTAGACAAAAATCGTACAATGATGTTATTGATGTAAAACTATCGAAAATAATCTATAGAAAAAATAGCACTATCGATAAATATCGATAGTCGGGTCTATCGACAGTTCTCCATTCCTACTTAATATATTACTGTTGCGCATTGTGCGGTATTTGGTGGAACTCGCGTCACCGACATGCTAATGTGACGTGCTGAACTTTTTGGGTGGGTAACGATATTTATATGCCCACATGTTTTTTTTTAATTTTTGAACGTAAATTAATTCATCAACTATATCCATCAAAACTCTTATTATATCGATAGTATGGAGCATTTGAAAACATATTTTTTTATTATTAAATGAGATTAGCTCCGAATTTAATAAGTCTACTTTCCCATAGTTACTAAACAGTATGTGGACATCTTTTAATCTCGATTAAACTCAAAAGACATCATAAAACGGTTTATTTATGCTCCTTTGTTATTCGGTTCATTATGCAAAATTATCTTAACGCAAATCTCATCCCAATTTGCAACAACAAAGCAATAAAGATTTTTACATAATTGTATGAAGCAATCGAGAAATTTTATTAGGATGGGCGGATTTTTCCGTTGACCGATTTTTTTAATTCGTGTCCTCTAATTCCAAATTTTATTGTAAAAACAAACAATTATATCAAATTAATTGTTTCAACCCTTACTACGTGGAATCTTTCTATAATTATCAAATAATATCAATAAATAAATTCCCCAACATGAATATTATTGAATATAGCATGATATACGAGGTCTGGCCATTAAATAACGTGGCTGCTTATGGAAAAGTTTTATTTTAAAAATTATTCTACAATCGAATGCTCCCCTTCAATGTACTCCCTTCCCCTCCGATCTTCCATCGACTCGAGCCGGGTTCCTTTCAAGACAGACTTGATCTTCTGAAACAGGAAGGAGTCACAGGGTGTTAAATCAGGCGAGTACGGCGCTTGTGTCAGCTAAATAACGCTTCTCAGACCTAGCGTTATGAACAGGCGCGTTGTTCTGGTGCATGATCCACGATTTGTTCTTCCACAACTCCGGCAGCTCTCGCAGTGTTTCCAAAACTTGCAAATAGTAAGTTTGGTTTACAGTTTGACCCTTCGTTCCGTATGCTCATACGACGATCTCTACACACAATTTCATTGATCTTGGCCACTGTTTCCGGTGTTGAAACATAGACACGTAAACCTGAACGTTGGTCATCTTTGGTGCTCTCTCAGCCTTCAGGAAACACCATTCGAAAACACACGCACGATATAGAGTATTCTCACCATAGGCCTCTTTCAACAACTTTAGCACTCTGTCGAAGTTTTTAATTTAACGAGAAATATCAGTTTGATCCGTTGCCCTTGTTTTTCGTCACACGTTGTAATCGGTAATAGAAAAAAAACGTTCGTTTCTATCTCACTATAGAAAAAATACCACTATAGCGACAATCACGTATGGAATAGACAAAGCTGCATTCGTTTTCCTTCCTACTTCTCTAAGACGCCTTCTCGTTATTTAATAGTTAGACCTCGTATGAATCGGCCGGTTTCACAAGTTACTTTTGCATGATCATCAGTTGCATTTGTATATGTTATATTAGATAGAATCGTTCTAGGTACCGCGCAAGTGCTGTATTTCTTTCTCGTTCCAACTGATTTTAGTATCTTTCTTGGGACGGTACAAAAACTACCTTCTGGAAGGGGTGATAAAGTTGATGTGTCCATCCCTAATTTGAGTTTGCGCACTATTCAGTACTCGATACGATTCCAAGAACGGTTCCTAAATGCCAGTTGGAACAAACCTATAGTTGGGCAATTTGTAATTTATTGATAAACAAATATATCGATTAAATAGATATGATATTCACCGATACTACACCGAAAAGGAAAAATCTATTCTACTTCCTGTACAAAAGACCTTGAAGAACGAACACTCAATAAAGAAAATCGTAATTGTCTATCAAGTGCCTAGTCACCAATGCCATCTTCTAGATTTAATGTTAAGGTCGGTTCACACGCGTTCAGACGAAGACCAAAGTTATTTGATATAAAAAAATAATAATAAAAAGACATTTATTAAAAACTCCATAGTAGATTATTTCTGCCGTTCTCATGTCAAGACTAATGCAGGCGATTGGGTTACTTTACTCTACTCCCATATTTAGTAGAGTGAACGATATTGGAGGTGTGTCATATGTTTCTAGTGGAAGTGTCACAATAGCTTTTCTGGAAATTGTTTGTTTCCCTGAGTCCAGTGCCTCACAGTCAGATGAGATGTGGGTAACAGCCTCGATCACCATGCCACAAAGTCTGCAGCTGAGATCCCCGTTATACAGCCCCATTTTATGCAGGTGATCTTTTACCGAGGCATGACCTATTGATTAACCTGTAATTATTCTTAGCCGATTCCTGCTGATATTTAATAGTTCTTCCTAGTGAGAAGGAACATTTTGTCTTCTTCATTTCTCTATATAGTCCTGCTCCTTCCCTGGTCTTTGACCTTCTGTGTACCAGATCTCGAATAAGGGAAAAATGAGCCCGCTTGGGTCTTTTCAGTCCTTTCTGTGAGGTATTTCTTTCTGTTTTCATATCTAAAATGGTTTCACTTATAATGTCCTTGATGGATGTGTGTCCTGATCTTACTGTTCATCCTAGCTTCTAACATTATTACGAGTAGTCGTAAAGGAAGGCCAAGATGAATGAAAAGAACTATATTACGAAAATTTTTTTTTCAAATATTTTCATCTTCCTGTTCGTACAGTTTAAGCTTTAGCGCGATTAAAAACATCCTTGACCTCGTCAAAACAAGTCCGATCCACAATCATTACACTCGGAATCGGAATCCAAAACCGTCACGGCGATTTTCTTCTGTCACTTCGTATTTGCGGCAACTAAGATAAGGAATGTTGATTATTCACTTTTTTTTAGCGATTATTATAGTAGTTTCTGCGAATCTAGCCAGCCGTGAGTTCCCATTGACCGAGAAATATCGATAAAAGGAGATTATGGTCGATTCCAAAGTTGTAAATAAATAAAAGAAAACGGTGTATCTATATTATTTTTTAATTTCAATCACGCTGTGACCAATTCGAAATTATCTTATTTGTCGATAATTTTATTAACATTAAACAGACAACAATTTTCAATTGATGGTGACTGATCTACAAATTGAACTGAGGACTAATGGCAACAATGTAAAATCTCAGAAATAAATTTTTACCGGCACTTACCGGGGTCATTTTTATTGTTTATGTAATGAAAAGTAAGATGATTCCATAACGATGTTGCCAATGAATCACCATCAATTGAAAATTTTTATACTATAAATGAACAGCGCAAAATCCTAACCAAATAAATTTACATCTGAATCGATTATTTCATTCCAAAACAAGTACAGCAACAGCAGTCACCGCTAATGACAGAGCTGTGGGACGTAATTAAACTGGGCGAAGAAACCTAAAATTGATAAGTAAACTAGACGAGAGACTTACTCATATCAGCTTAAGCCTTAATCCGGAATATGAGTAAATTTCCATTCCGTTCTTATAAACACTTTTAAATCTATAGATACAATTATAGAAGACCAACATGACTACAAACTTAAATTTTACATTTTATCTCGACTATAGAAAAACTGCTTATAGGTAAAGTACGACCAGAGATCTAAGAAGGTCATAAATCACCCAGCACTTGAGTTATCAGCTGGAGGTAGAGTCTACGCTGAGTTGTACCTGCCCTAGCCGTTAAATTTTGTTTTATAGGAAGGTATAATGATATTGGGTTAAGATAATTATTAACCTTCCGTCGGGCGCTTATAATTTCATTGATTCATACCGATGAAATTTCATTTCATTGTATTTCATCCAATACGCAGGCTAGCGGGCAGTGCGGCGGCGCAACTTATCCTAACGTTGTATGCATTCAACAGTCGCAATCGTGCTATTGACTATTCTAGTGTAAAGGTCTACTTTGCAGTGAGTGTTTTAATCTCACAGATTCACTGCGCCCGTTTGGTATATTTTCTGCATGAAGTAGAAATATAATACATCCAAATGTAGCAATTACATTATAATATGAATTTGAAAGTATCATTGCGCCCACTTATGGTGTTTTTTGTTCCTTACTAGAAACCTTGTGCAAGAATGGAGAGACGTCAAAGACTATACAATCCAGAAAAAGCCGAAGATGCCAAATCCATTTTCTATTTGTTAATTAATATGCTTTTGTATGTATTTTTGTAAAATGTTGTCTATTAAAACAATATTAAATTGCAACGAAAATGAATGAATCTAAGAGATGCATTGCGCCCGAACTCGGGAATTCTACTATTGCGCCCGACGGAGGGTCAAGAAAAATACGAAAACATTTATAAACATCACGATAATGAATGCGATTATAGTTCAGAAAATTAATAAAATTCAAGTTGTATGGAATTAAATTTAATATACACACACTCGTGACGTTGCTGTTTTTTGCATAAGTATATGTATATAAGTTAAAGGTATTTATAAGCAAAATTACTCAAGAAGATCAGTATCACTTTCACTGTCGTCATCCAAATTGATAATAAACTTTTCTTTGGGAAATTTTTCTATATCCATATATGACTTTTCCACCCTTTTAATATGGGAAACACACCTGGCCAAAAATAATGGAGAGCCTTCTATTATTAAAATGCCAAACTATTTCATGAGATATTTTAATCCGAACCTGGGAATCTTTTAAGGGACACACAATTTTATTGCTTATCTATATTTCGAACAATAGGTAATAATAAGGGTCGTTGGCTTAGGCTGATTTACGACCTTCTTAGTTCTCTGGTCATACTTTACCTACCATACATCAAAAAGAATTGGATATTTTTGAAGAAGGGGAAGAGTAAATGTTATTATTTTTTCCCTTCCCCTTCTTGAAAAACTGAATGCAATATAAACTATTCGATATTTTTCAAGAAGGGGTTGGGTGAATTATATTATAATTTTGCGTATTTGGCTCAACCCACCCAAAATATAGTTAACAATATCATAATATTATTTGGATGGATTAAGGGCAATTTTCAGAAATCAGGTATAGTTCTTTTCACGATCTAAGAAACTGAACTGACCTGAGATGGGATAATGACATGCAATAAAGCCATAAAAGTATTAGCCGTGACAGGGTCGTATTTATTTTGTTGTTGGCGAATAATAAATTATTACCAGAAAACTCTATAAGACTTTTGGGTCATTCTTATTATAAATACTCTATTTTATATTTTACAAATCGAAAATATTTGCTTTTTAAGAAGTTTGACCATTTTTGATTTTCGCGCCCAATTAATGTCGGTCTTTGCGCGCCAGCGCTGTCGAAAGCGAGGTAAGAGGGCGGGGGATAGTGTTTCTTGCGTCGCTCATTCTGAACGACAGTATGTGTTTGCATATTACAGCGGAATAACGTATTTCATTTTTCTTTTTCGCTGTATCAACCTGTACAAAATGGCTTCAAGAAAATGACACACATTTCAGACATGTTTTGGTACCATTACATTGGTCCCCTAAAAAGGCAACTCTACTCTCATTTAAACTTTTTCGTAACTTTTACCAACGAATATAGACACTTATAGAAGAGCAGGCCAATGTGTAAGACCGAGAGGTTTTGAACTGACCGTGGGATGGCGCTCAGATGGACGAGAAAGACGTTTTGTAGTCGGGGGAGTGAACAGAGAAAGCGCGTGTCTGGAAAATAGGGGCGAAGCACGTGGGATAGGCGAGCGAACAAGCCCTCAACTCGGATTTTGAGCTTGTTAGTCAGCGGCGGTAGCTGCCTAAGAGAACTAAAGGATATGTTAGCCAGTCCCTCAACTGACCTCCCATAAGACCTGCGTTTTTACGGTTTCCAAAATTTCAATGCTGGTACCATATAAAATAAAGCCTGTATACTGTGAATTTTGACAGAAATCTCTTTTGGTCATAACTTTTGAACGGTAAGTTTCATATTTTGATAAAATGTTACAATGTTGCCTACCTTATTCACAAATCAGGATCGGTCTTTAATAATTAGTTCATTTGGTTCATATGAAAAATTTCACCCTGTATGTGGTTTTTGAAGACTCCAATCACTCAATTTTTAATAAAATAATCAAATTTGACTATAAATTAAAAGTTGAGCAAAATGAACCAACCATACATTTAATAGAATATATAACCTTTTCTCAATACGAGGTATGAGTATGTACAGTTCCTCACGACTCACCCTGTATATAAATATAACATGATTAAACAGTGGCAAGCATTGTTTCTTTTTGTAAAAAGTCAGACCACTTACCGTTAAATATTCAACTTCAAAAATGTACAAAGGGGTGTATTTACCTGAAACAAAAATAAACCAAAATTAATAAAAATTTGATATTGTAATGAGGTTATTAGGAGCCTCAATACGAGGTAGGTGCTGAAACGGCACTTCCAACAATTTATTTATTTTATTCCGATCCGTAAATTCAACTGATACGCCACCAACTCCAAAACTTTTCTTAAATAATCAGATTTCGAACGTAGCCTTGAGAAAGAAATGCATTCCGTATATGCATATTCCATCATTAGCCTTCACTTTCTTCCTTGGCAAACCGCCAAATTTCCGACCAAATTCTATAACTGCTTCCATTCCTATAGTTGCTAAATAGGGATGCGCGATACTATCCAATATTCCAGTGTATCGATACTTTTACTTCCGATACTCGATATTTTGTATCGATACTATGCTTTTCGATGCATTCCAAATTCCAAGTATCGATAAATTTGTAGTGTATCGATACCTTGCGATACGGGATTTTTAGTGGTAGCGGCAAGTGGCGTTTTTAACGAAACTAAAAATAAATAACGAAAAATGTGCAGTTTTTTGCGTTTTTCGAGCATATTTGAGATTGTGTGGAAAAGTCACTAATGAAAAAGTTGTTGATTTTCTCAAGATCTACAACTTTTATAATCAACTCGACTTTGGACAGAAATCGCAATAATGTCTTTTTCCACCCCCCCCCCCCCCCAAAAGTGTTTTTTACCGAAAAAACGTTATAACTCGAAAAATTTCCAATATTTCAATTTGAATTTTTTTTTCATGGTTTGTAACTGTCAAAGCTAACTTCTACTGAATTTTCACCAAAATCGAACATTTTTTAACGAAACTAAAAATAAAAAACGAAAATTGCAGTTTTTTGCGTTTTTTGAGCTAATTTTGAGGTTATGTGAAAAAGTCTCTTATGAAAAAGTTGTAGATTTTCTCAAGATCTACAACTTTTATAATCAACTTTTTATTCCAGGAACTCAACTTTGGCCGGAAATCGCAATAATGTCTTTTTCCACCCCCTCCAAACCCCCGAAAAAACGTCGTAACTCGAAAAATTTCCAATATGAAGTTTTTTTCATGGTTTGTAACTATCAAAACTACCTTCTACTAAATTTTCACCAAAATTGAACATTTTTTAACGAAACCAAAAATAAAAAACGAAAAATGCAGTTTTTTGCGTTTTTCGAGCGTATTTTGAGGTGATGTGGAAAAGTCACTGATGTAAAAGTTGTAGATTTTCTCAAGATCTACAACTTTAACATTCAACTTTTTATTCTAGGAACCCAACTTTGGCCGGAAATCGCAATAATGTCTTTTTCCACACCCTCCTCCTGTATAACTCTGTCAGCTGTTTTTTTTTTCGACGTGCTTCGAATGTTACTGAAATTTAAATGGATTCTTATACATTCGTACGGAATTAAAAATCGATTCTTTAGATGGATGAACATGATGATAGAATCATAGCGATTTCCAGATGTAAAATTCATCAATCGACCACAAATCATGGACCGAACGCCGATTTTCACGAAACCGTCAACTAAAATGGGAGCATAAACAGCACAAATCAAAAAGCAATTTAACGCTCGACAATAATTTCTTTTCCGATATTACGAATAAAACCGCAACATCCTACGCCTATACCGTTGAATGGAAAATTAAAAACAAATCAAAAATTTCGGTATTAACCCACACAATCGTTCGAGAATGAAAAAGCAAATTATACATACTCGATGTTGGTTAATCGTATATTAAAAAATAAAAGGACCCAAATGAAAGTTCGCATTCTTCAAAATATAGTCTAGGAGACTTGTTAACGTATACGATAAGTTAGAAGGCAAGAAACGGATTCCTTTAGTATTTTCTGGGGGTGTCCCGCAAGTATATGAATGGAGGTTTCTTCTCCGATTCCACGAAATACGAAAGTGACCTGTGGGTAAGTCTTTTTATAGTCCAACTATTCCTAGGTAACACATCCTTTAAAGGATATGTAAAAGTCATAATCATTTTAAAAGTACATTAAATTACCTTCAATTTAAGACCAAAATGGTTATTATAGGCATAATAGTTTTCGAGATTTGGCTCCTCAAATAATTGTTAAAATTGCCAAATTTTGAACTTTTTTAGGTTAGACTCGGGGCCGTGGTATAACTGACACCGTGCTCACCCGATGGACACTATGAATGATATATCTGCAGAATATATGTGCTGAGATTGAGGAGTTCAGCAATGTTGGGGCACATACAACTGAGCAACATGTAGAAATGAGACCCTCACGAATCACTCGAGATGAAGCGGATACAGAGAAGCTATGTGACTGGTTAATTCATCACTCTCCATTCCCTTATTCGGATGTTATCATGTCCATAAGCAGTGGAATTGCTGGAGGGGAAGGGGTCAACTGTCATATGGGATATGGGATATTGGAAAGGAAGCGATGTTGAGAGTTATAGGAGAAAACTATGAACATGTCAAATTCAAAAGGAAGAATAAAGTGGTATCTCTTTCTTCCGAAGTTAATACTGTGACTGTTGGCAATATAAAGGTGACTGTTGGCAATATAAAGGTGACCATTGACCCCCTCACACTGTTTCACAGGCTATGCGTTCTGAAACAGTCCGATAAAGAACTGAAGAAGTTCTTTACACATGAACTTTCACCATTTCCCTTGTCTCTATTCACCCAAGATGGAATGGGGAAAAGTATAAAATCCGCTTTCTATGCCACATTTACACCTGTCAACATTATTGAGACAGAAGGAATATCTAAATTTGTGGTTGTAGATGGTGGTCATCTACTCCACAAAGTGGTTTGGCCCAAAGGATCCTCATTTGACTTGATATGTACCAGATATATTCAATATCTTGTTAGACGTTATGGTTCGCGCATAGCAGTAGTGTTTGACGGGTATCCTACAGAGGCTGAAAAAAAGAGTACCAAAAGTGCTAAACGTATTCGCCGAGCTCGGTCATATTCTTCTCCTGAGGTTATATTTGAGGAGACAACCGTGCCTCAGCTTTTACAAGAAAAGTTTTTATCTAGCGATAAAAACAAAGTGCGATTCATCCACCTACTGGAGTCAAAGATGGAAACCAAAAACATTCAGGTTGATCTGGCTGAAGAAGATGCTGATAGGCTGATCGTTACCACAGCCATTGAAAAGGCGTTCTAATTTTGAAGAAGTGGTCATCGTAGGTGAGGACGAAGATTTACTGGTACTCCTCAATGGCCTCACTAATCCCACACACAGTAACATCTACTTTCAGAAGTGTGGAAAAGGTAAAACGCCAGATATCCTGTACTCAACCTCCTCAATTTCTTCTGACCGTCATCTCATTCTCTTTGCCCATGCCTTCAGTGGATGTGATTCTACTTCAAGCTTTTTTGGTCAGGGAAAAGCCAAGCTGCTCGCAGTAATTCAAAAGAATCCAGAACTCAAGGAGAAAGCTGCAGTTTTTTCCACACCTAACGACGTAGCCGATGGAGGAGAGCATATTCTTATTGCGCTATATGGTGGAAGTAGCTTAATTAAAAGCCTCAATGACCTGCGCTATCAGCTCTTTGCCAAGGTTGCAACCAAGATAAATTTCAACCTGGCCAGACTGCCTCTCACTCAAGACGCTGCCAGGTTCCACTCACTTAGGAACCTACCACCAGGTACAGAGGTGGCTTGGTATTGATATCGATCCTCTTGGATGGGAATGGGTTCTAACAGCACGCAGCCTTTCCCCAAGGATGATGTCAAAGGATGCGACTCCTTCACACCTCACGCAGATGATCTCCTGCAATTGTAAGAAGATATGTGGCAATGTATGCAGCTGCAGAAAAGCAGGTTTCAGGTGTTCTATTGTATGTGGCCAATGTAGTGGACAGTCCTGCGATAATCGACCAAATATCATACTTTTAAAATGATTATGGTTGTTTTTTATGAAAAAGTGATGCTTCAGGGTCAAAATTCCAACGTGAAAAAAAGTGCAAAATTCCGCCGATTTTTACGCTTTTTGGCGGTGATCCGAAAGGTCGTCGAGGTCAAAAATTTGGATTTGGCATCTCGGTACTATCACATACAACAAAAAAAAAGAAACGCAATACCCCATTTCATGCAAGGTAAAATGTATTAGGTTACTGGGTTATAAACCTAGTCAATTTTGCCAGAGGTCTGAAACTTTTTCATCAGTTCAGGTGTTGTCTGTTTATTTGACAAAAATTTTATGAAATATCAATGGCAGGTTTTCGTTCTGGGTCTCTCTTGTAAGATATCCATATCAGAAACAATTTGGTGAAACTTAATATTGAGGAGACTCATCTTATTGTTCAGTAAGAGCCAAGCCAAGTTGTCAAAACTTTATGACATGTCAGTGGCTAATTTTGGTTCTATAAAGTCACCTGCTTTGCAAAGGATCCAGGCCAGAGAGAATTTGATGAAACTTCTAATGTAGAATTGACACTGTCAATCAACAAAATGTCTATCAGCTGATTTACTGAATCTTACAATGTGTGCTATTGAAATCCTTTCAGATTTAGGTCTCAATGAAAGTCACCCCATTATAACTATAGTTTGGCGAACATAACTGAAGCTGTGAAAGGAATGCGGTCGAAAACATTCGATATTGCCAGGTTTAACTATGAAAAACCTAAAGTGCTAAGTATGTATTGATAATAATTAGAAAATGGACTTTTTATTATTAACAATATGTCAATAGTGATTAAACGGTAGTTCTTTAATGTGCTTGTTTCATTGGATTTTGTATATTTACATTATTTTTTCAATTTCTGAATATTAAAAGATGAACACTTTTTCAAATATGTTATGGGTTTCCTTTAAGCCGGCAACGTCGTGCGAAAATCATAATTACCACGCCCTTCTACTAACTCAATTGGTGAATATTTATCGAACCCCCGGTGCTAGGTAACCTGACTTCCTATTGGCAAGCGCGTGCGTGTTCTTCCCTCTCACTTCGACAATTGATTGACATTGATTAGCCAGTGGCGTTTATAATGTCAATATTTTCCTTCGTATTTTCAGTTTTACTTGGTATCTCATTATTTCGTATCCATATTGAATTAAAGTACAATTTTTAACAAATAGGTACCGTGTTTTGAAAAATTTACCTTACCTTTAAAGCAAAGCATAAATCTGTTTCTATATATAATTATTATATAATAATTATTATTATTATTAATACTTTTATAAAATAGGTACCGTACGCTGGTACGTTTATGACAGATATCGGCCATGTTTCCTCCCCCCCTACCGTTTCCCCGTAGCTTCAGATAGACTTGCCAAACTATACATACATCCTTTCAGATTAAATACATTTGTAATTTTTCACTTGTACTTGTTTAGTTTAAAAATTCTCGTTTTCAGAAGTGTTCTTTCAGAAGATTTCGACACCACATTTGTAATTATTCAAAATGGCGTTTGACATATTGTTGTATCATCCGTCTTTGTACTGTGACTACTATCTGTGTAGCTGAAGTTTTTCCACATTTTTACGTGTTTTGAAGCAAATATTGTTATCAGATTATTTCAATTTTACCTACTTTGATCATCAAACATCACTAGGATCTAGTGAAGAGTCTTTCCACGAGGAGGAGCTAATGAAAGTGGATTATAAAAGTTGAATCAATTATAGTGTATTTTTATCGTATTGATAGCTGAAGAGCTCATTAAAAATTCAAAAACGTGTCTGAAACACTTCAGGGTGATTCAAAGAATTAAACAGAATTGTAAGCGCTTCTTCATGTAAATAAGTGTTCAGTTAACAACTTTCGCTAGATTCTTCCTGTATAGTGAACCGCAGGTAGCGAGGACAATAGAACCCTAAAACCATTACCATTCAAATATATTTAGAAGTGATAAATTTGCCGTGACAGTGCAGTGTAGTTGGGTAAGAATAAGATCCTAATAGATATTTTATTATAGATGTATTTTATTACAATGTTTATACTTGAAAGTACTATTCTCGTAGCCTCCGCCCATTAAATCAAGTAAGTTGTCATCCAATCAAGGCGCAAGATTCAATTGGACGGAGCCTATGAGAGAACTATTTTCTAGTATAAGTAGGTAGTATGTGCGCGTAATTTTTATGTTTTGTTTTAGGTTCCCACGTTTAAATATCCTACTTATTGTCCATATTTATTCGCTTTTGGAGAATTGAAATACAATTGATTCATTTTATCCTGCCTAAATTCCAATGTCCGCCTATGGTTTATTGCGGTTTTAGGGTCTCCTACCTGAAATCGTGCTTAATATGATAAAAATATATTATATATTTTGAAAGCTTCTTCTAGAAATGACGTACTTTTGTTCAAAAATAATACTATTAATCTTTTTTGCTCCTATACTTTACTTTTCTACTATAAGATTTAAGTTACATTTTTGTATTTTTTGTCACCTAAATATCCTTACTATAAAATTTGGGTAGCAATGAAATGTAAAAGAACAATAATAAAATCGATATAATCGTTTATTGCAAAATACCGAGATTTGTAAGCCCACGAAACTTACGCATTGGTTAATAAATAATCGATATTACAAGAACAAATCAAAACAAAAATCTATGTGCTACTTTCGAATACTTTAATACTATGTTATTGTCAAAATGACCTTTATCGAAGTGATATAATATAAACTTTTGTTCGAAAAATCGTCTATACGAGGCGTGTTAGAAAAATGGTATACAGGGTGCGGCATATAAATCATCGATGTCTTAGATAATACATTCCGAAATAGGTAGATCAGGGCCAGTTAATTGGCCATCTAGATCACCGGATGTAATACCCATGGACTTTTTTAAGTGGGGGTTCATTAAATCTGAAGTTTATTGAATAAAAGCCATGACCAGAGATTATGAGAAGAAAAGGCTACACCCGCGGCCATCTACACTGTTACAACAATTAACAGGTATAAAATGTATAGATATTAAAAAGGATTAACAGCGACCCTGTCTTAAAATATTGCAATGGTATATTTTTAACAAAAGAAAAATTATTATGTTTATTATAGAGGATATTGAGAAAATTTTAATAAAATCATAAATAAAAAAAAATTCATTATACATTTTATTTTATCTTGACAACTGATTAGAATCAGAATTAAATTAATTATTCCGAGAAAAAACAATTAATGGAATCAAATCCATGATAGCTTCCACATTTCAACCCAGTTTCTTCGAGTGTATAGAATATTATATCAAAGAATCCATTCGATAGATAAATTCTCCATCGAAGTACTTTGCTCTATAAAAAAATAATTATTAAAAGTTCATCGACCGTTCGTCTAATACCTTTTTTAAAAACTAGTATCAATAATATGTTTTAAAAAAACATCTGTGACCACTTTGTATTCAATATTTCGATACGATAGAGTCGAGGATATCGTCTGCGAAGAATACCAAACAAATTCATGACTCAATTCAGTCTAAAACATCGGACAGTTTGCGGAACGTGTATGTGTGCGTGTGTGGTATGCGTCACCGGTACACCCGTTTTTTTATTTTAATTTATATTTCAAGAAAAAGTACATCGAGGATTGTTTTGTCGAGTATGTTGCACGAATACTTCATTAAGTCAGAATTAGTGCAACTCGAGTCTAACGTTTGTCAAGTCAAAGCATTTTATTTACATTGAGGAATATGTTATTAGACTGGTTTCAAACCTGGGGGTCAATTCTCGACATCCTTCGTTCGTTAAACGGATACGCTCGTGAACGATTAAAGTTGAACGTATACTACGAGGTGAGGTCTCGAGCATATCTCCAGCTACTCGTTCCAACGAAAGTATTCGCTCATTTCTAAGCATTAATAAACTTGGCATCGTGACAAAATGTATCGTTCTGTCAAAGAATACTTGTTCTGTGTTGTTTGATCGAATTTGTTTTGAAAATTTTCTAAACTGTAAAATTATCTCCGAGATTCTTCAAATTTGTTATATAAAAGAAATAAGCCAATGTCGGTGGAACAAAAGAATAATTTAATAAATGATAAATGATCAAATGGATTTAGCCTAAATTTCTCATAAAATTGTCTCTCATTACGTTCTTGCACTAAAATTTCAGCTTCGCCCACAATATTTTTCATATTATCTAACAAGAGATTTTCTACGTACATTCTCAACACAATTAAACAATTATAAATTTCAATACACACATATATACATAACCCAAAAAAAAGACAGTCAAAACAGTATCTCTGGTCAAAACTATCCGATTAACTCCACGAGCGGATGATATAAAGCACTCGTTGTCGATCGAACATTCGAGCGACGATTAGGAACGATTAGTTCATGGATTCGTTCCCTGAGACGTCACGAACGTATACGTTTAACGAACGAACAATGTCGAGAATTGACCCCCTGAACTGGACTAAGTAGGTGATCTGTGAACTAGACCACTCGAAACTATTGTTTAGGGTGCATTCGATTCGAAATGGCACCTAAAAAAATGTTAAACTGGAAAATTGGGGCCGGCGGAAATTGCAAAAGTTATTAACAATTACGTAAAAAATTATATCTTTCGGTTTTTGGGAAATGCCGTTAAAAACGATATGAATAAACAAAAATTTTTAATGTCTAGTTTTAGATTAAATTCAGAAGGCACAAATTTGATATAATGTCAAATTTGGTGGGAAAAGGTAAAAAAGATAGTATAAAATAAATATAAAATTTGACAAAAAAGTTGAGATATAAATATCCAATTTGGTAAATAAAACAAAAGCAAATATGGAATTTGACGAAAATAGAAAAGAACCTAAGTGAAATTTGACGGGAAAAAGTTACGAAAATGTTAAATTTGGCAAAAAAAAACGTTAAGTTCAAGAACAAAAAATGTCAAATTTTCCCAAAAAGTAACGAAATTGGAAAAAAAAGAGAACCAAACTCAAATTTGCCCAAAAAGTAACAGAATCGGAGGAAAAGGAACGAAATCGGAGAAAAAGGAACGAAATTGGAAATAAAACCAAACTCAAATTTGACTAAAAAACATTCACATTCAATGCGGTGCGTATAATCAGTTCTGATAGTAGACACTTTAAGCATGTTCAAAATTTGAAACGTATCCGTATCCGCGTTACGTTGCCCGTATCGTTACGGACCTACCGTCGAATCCGTATCCGATCTGTCAGTTGTCAATAATGTTAATTTTGTCATTAAAATAACCTAATTTTTCGAAGTTATATTTTACATGTTTATTTCATTTGGTGCAGTTCGGTGTTTTTTGGAAATTATATAAGGCAAGGTCGAAATTTCCATATAGGGTTGCTCGGTTGCACAGGAGGTCCCTATCATTTAAAATATGTCCCATCGGTATATCGTTCAAATCATCGTCGTCTTCATTATCCTCATCGATAAGGATGGGGTGAAGTATTTCATCCATAATTATGTAACATTAATTAGATACTCCATCCGACGAAATCTCAAAATCAGAGATAAGATATTGTAGAGACAAGATAAAAATAAATTGAAAATTCTCTATGGAAATCAAACAAAATTGAAAACAATTTTTTTAACTAAAATTGAAAATATTTTGAGGTTATATAAAGCCTAACGTCATCTGTTTCGTATACGTATGGGTTGATTGGTGCTGCTTTAAAGGATAATTTGCGGTGAACGTAAATCGATACGTTAAGGTATACGGTTACGGTATACGCAGAAAATTTTAAGGTTTGCTTAAAGTATCTAGTATATGCGAACCACGTTTTTTTTTATGAAAATACAAGTAAAATTATTTTTGAAATTACTAATAATAAATATTAATAAAAAAATATGTGTCACGTGATTGGAGTTCTTTCGGCGTCTTCCGCACGTGGAAAGAAAATTCATATCATTTGTGGGAGACTCCCATAGGCGTCCTAGTATAACTATATATAGTGATGAAAAATTAAGGATGGAAACCTGGGAAATATTTATTTTATTGTTTAACGACACTATGTAAAAGAGAAAATAAAAAATAAAAAAAGTAATCAGTCTTCTTAGAAAATACTAACAAAAAAAATATATACTATTTGTTTTATTTATGATATACCACAGTCCGGGTTGCTCAGGACACATCAAGAATTCTTAATGTTGTATCTTTTCTAATTTTCTTTGTTGTGCACACTCTACATTTTTATCTTGTAGCTCTCGTGGATCCTTGAGCTTTTTTGGTCTTGATGTTGATTTTCTGGTGGCAAAATTTTTTCTAAAACTGCCAATCGAAAATCATAAAGATTCATTTTCTTTCCCGAAAATTAATTGAAAAGAAAATGCGAATTCATAAGGTATAACTGAAATAAGTGAATTCCTAGTTTTTTGTACCTAAAAAAAAAGAGGTTTTCGCAGGCATGGATAGTAGGACATGAACTGATCTTGTCAATAATTATAAAAAACTGTGAAAAATGGTAAATAATTGTTGAAAATTGTCAAAAATTGTTAAAATTTAAAAAAATAGTCAAAAATTGTCAAAAATGATCAATAATTGTCAAAATTGGTCAATAATTGTCAAAAATGGTCAATAACTGTTGAAATTTGAAAAAATTGTCAATAATTGTCAAAATTTTTTAAAAATGGCCATTCTATAGTGCATAAGAAGCAAGCTTCTGTCGGCGGTCCGACGACCGCTCACCTCTTTATATAGTGGTTTTTCTTTGACAGCCCCCCGTTTGTTCTGCACCTCAGTCATTAAATTAGGAAATTTTGAAGAAATGTAAGTTACATCCCTTTTGTCTCTCCATTTTCCTATCATAACACCACTGGAATAGCCCGACTTAGTCACCCCTTTTTTTAATTCAGCTTGTACGATATCTTTAGGAGCACCTTTCCTGTCACTTTTTATTGGGCGGACATAACAGAGCGATGATCCCCGTTGTGTCCATACCCTAAGGGTGTATTTGTGTATTTATTTTTTATGGTGAGCGGAGCTATGGTGCGATGCTGTGGTCGGAGCGATGGTCGGCGCTCCGTTATGTCCGCCCACTTTGGCTAAATCAAAACTATTGTAATAGTTAAAGAGCAAATATCAAATTTGACCAAAAACGTCAAGTTGAAGAACAAATGTCAAATTTGACCAAAAACGTAAATTTGAAGAACAAAAAATGTCAAATTTGACATAAAACGTAAGTTGAAGAACAAATGTCAAATTTTCCCAAAAAATAACAAAATTAGAAAAAAAAATAACCAAACTCAAATTTGCCAAAAAGTAACAGAATTAGAGAAAAAAAAACTAAAATTTAACTAAAGAGTAACGGAATTGGAAAACAAAACCAAACTCAATTTGGAGTAAAAAACGTCAAGTTGGAGAACAAATATCAAATTTGGCCAAAAAAGGTTAAGTTGAAGAACAAATGTCAAAGTTAATCAAAAATGTACTGAAATTGGAAAAAAACCAAACTCAAATTTGACCATAAAGGCCGAAACTCACTTAACAACGCATCACCTGACCAGCATCGTCTCAGCACCGTCGAGTGGTCAACTTGACGGTTGAGTATGGGTTCACTTAAAGCATCGACACGGGATCAGCACCGCCGCGATACCCGACTATAGGCTTCACTTTATATTGTCAGAGATATTGTATTGTACTGTACTAACCGAAATGTGCTGATAAGTGAGTGTACGAAGTCGGCAAAGTCCGCAAAATATTCTCTCCTAGAAATGTGTTGTGGTTGAGGCGTTGATGTGCCTTGTCGGTGCTGTGCCTGTGTTTCAGACAGCTTCGTTTAAAGCTAACTAAATTTTTAAAGTTGATGAATCAGTCGAAAAATAGAATTAAGCCGAGAAAATTTTCGCACCGCCGCGACACCCGACTATAGGCTTTACTTTATATTGTCAGAGATATTGTATTGGCACGCCGTCCGCAAAATATTCTCTCTAGGGCTTCACACGAGAGCGAGATCTTTCTCGTCTCGTTCTCTTCTCGAAAAAGCGGGACGAGACGAGACGGGACATTTTTGAAAATATTATGGGCGATACCGAGGCCACATACAGCAACCCAAGAGTCTCGTTAAATTTTTTTATGGAGTTTTTTATTAGAAAAATTAGAAACGGTCTACATAGAGAACAATACATTTTACAATATATAAAATCTGTAAAATATTTTATTGTAAATTTAAAGTGGTAAGTCTTTTTTTTTCTATGTGGAATAAAAAGATAAAACAGGTCGGTTTTACCAAAATTAAATCGACACATCCTGTATCGCCTCGAATACAATAGGGTCGTAAAATTCAGAAGAATGGTTAAGGTTTCATTAATATGATAAGTCTTTAAATTCAATCTTTTAGAAGCTCTTGAGGTAAATAAGAAAAAGTTCTGGTAATCTTCTTAACGAACAAATAGATATCAACCATTCCCCCTTATTAAACTTATTTACCAAGAAGATAGGTCAGGAGTAATTGTTGTGAATGAATTTCTAGGTGAACTTGTTCAATAATTTTGTTAATATTCGTTGAATTCCGTATTTAGGCATTTTTTGTACTTTATTTCCATGTAAACATTATGTAATAGTTTGTCAATATTCTTAAAATTCCGTAAATTCCGATTATTTTCTACAGCAGATTATGACAAAATCACGTACATCATTGAAAGATGATGTGATACAAGCGTTTCTATGTTTAAATTCTTGGTGATCAAAATTTATTTATGGATTTTATTATCAATATTTAAAATTAAGCGAGACGGGATGAGACAACCGGTAACGAGACGAGACCGAGACTTGAACGATACGAGACAACCGGTAACGAGACGAGACTTGAACGAGACAATTTCTTCGGAATTGGCGAGATCGAGACGAGATTTTTGATACTCTCGCCCACTCTCGTCTCGTGTGAAGCCCTAATTTTCTCTGAGAAATGCGTTGTGGTTGAGGCGTTGACGAGCCTTGTCGGTGCTGTGCTGATGCTGTTAGGTATGCGCGCTTACATTTAAATACACATAAGAAATAAAATCTGCTGGTGATGATCACTCGCTGTTCCTATGAGGTGCTGATAAGTGAGTTTC
The DNA here is from genome assembly GCA_947563755.1 of Lochmaea crataegi. NCBI lineage: Eukaryota > Metazoa > Arthropoda > Insecta > Coleoptera > Chrysomelidae > Lochmaea > Lochmaea crataegi. The sequence goes on along the minus strand of OX387433.1, from coordinate 24,387,510 downwards.
GACCTTAAAACGTTATATTAAAGAACAAATGTCAAATTTTGTATAAAAAAGTAAAGTCCCATTCGTATGTCGGTATCTAATGCCTGTTATATCATTATCAGTGGATATAAATAAACTGAAGTAATTTTGTAACGTTTTTACTCAATAATTGCGTACGTTTGACAAATACATTAAATCAAACCATCGTGCAACATTATATTCCAGATCATTTCTCTATAAACTGTTGTTTTACTCGAATACAATTTAGTTGCAATATCTCGATCTAGATTCGAGAATTCATTAAAATGTTACACAACAATATGTAGTAACTTTATAAACTAATTACCTCTTCTGTAAGACAATCGGAAACGGTAAAGTGTTATCTTAATTTTATTCAAATCCAAGTAACTGTGCATTTTCCTGCGGCCTACCTACACATACACAAACACACAACGAGCCATAATTTTTTTTATGTTATTTAATCAACTTTATTACATTTTGTTATTCTTTCTTACACAATGCATTTGCATTTTATCACTACATGGGTTATCATTCAAAATTAACGTTTTATGTTTTTTTTATGGTTATTCGGAAATAGAAATGCATTTTTATTCTTTCTGAAGTACCCATTATCCTTCTATTGTTTGTCCTGTAAGAAAAATTCTTAATTTTCATCACAAATCATTCAGGCGTTAGGTATCGTATGAGACTCGTAATTATTGGAGTTAGGTTAGGTTATGTTAAAAGGATCCTCCACTGCGTTTCTAACTAATAAATCTAGCTTAAAAAATTGTCAAAAATCGATCCACAGCTGTGCTGGCTCATGGCAAATAATCAATTTTATCTTCTTCCAGACATCAGATCTTCAGGCAGTCTAAGACTAGTTATATCGTGATTCAGACGACAAGGAGTTGTGAATAAGCCTGTTGAACAACGTAGATTATCAACAGTTGCTGAAAATTGTCTTGCTTGCAGTACTATCTTTGTCAAAACTGCATGAGATGCCGAGATCTGGTTCTATGATTCAATTTGCTGCATCCTCTCTTTCAAAGGAGTCTGTCGTTCCTTTACGTTCCATAAATGAATAGCTGTCAGTACTAATCGCTTTTGGCCAGAATTCGCCTCCGGATTAGGTTAGGTTAAGTTAGAAGAATCCTCCACTGCGTTCCCAACAAATAAATCTAGCTTTAAAACGAAGCCAGCCTGCCAAATATCCATCTACAGTAATGCTGACCCACGGAATATGCTTTGCAACTTTATTTTCTTCCAGACAGAGCAGTACGACGACAGTGAGCTAGCTCTGAGTAAGCCTGTTACTGATCATTGCTGAAACTGTTTTTACAGTCTAGGTGTCTGTCAAAGCTTGATGGCATGCCGAGATGGCGAAGGAATCTGTCGTTTGGTTGCAAGTCGCAGAGAAGGACCTACTCAACACACATCTTACCTGAGATTTGGTTAGATTCCATGGAGGAGTATTCAGGAATTTTCCTATCAAGGAGAGTTTTGTTACCAACTTTGATAATTTGCTCGATGAATACCAAGTGCTTTTAGAGCCAGGCTTCGTTTGCAAATTGCTTAACTACTGATCCTTCTAACGTGGAATATGAAGTATGGGATTTTTTTCTAGGAAGGGGACGGGAAAATGGTGACTGATAGATTTTTAATTATAATAGTGTAACATTCAGCACTTCTTTCAATATATAATATTATAAATAGATGAGTACAATAGATTGTTAAAGAATCTAGTTGCAAACGTGTTCCTGTATAATTCCCTAAAATCTTCTGATTAAACCTTAACTTCCATTTAACATTAAAGTTAAAGGTGATAGTTATACCATAGAATAAATAACAATCAGCAGAATAAGTCTCGGCGAAATACATGGAACCGATCGGTTCAAAAAATTTGTCCTTGAAGCAGCCAGCCCAGGTTAGTTATCTGGACTGTACTAAAAATATTTGACTTATTTATACGGGTCCTTATTATAGACAAACTCTTATTACCGCGTGTTTAAAAAATAGGTTTTTATTAAACAAGTGGCTTAAATTACGTGAAAAATTTCCTAGTATTCAAAATTCTACATTACTTATCGTATGCAGAATTTTGTTGCGACACAGAAATATATGGAGAGGAGGAAGGATTTTCATGGTTGCAGACGGTGAGGTACTGATGGCACCAGTATTTGCCAAACAAACCTGTCTCTGTATGCCAGAGAGCTTTGCTTGGGCCGTTCGCTGTAAAGCTTTTGACCACCAAGCAATAGCTCCATATGTGATCATTGGTCTAACAATCATCACATCCCCAAGCCCCAAGATTTTCCACAGAGCCTGCGATATGTCCATTAGGATAGTCCCTTATGGATAAGTTTTTCCAAGTGAGCGTTCCATGTAAGTTATGTACCCAAATATTTTACTTCCGCTGCAAATGGAATAACCTCACCATTGTAGGAAAGTGGTGGAAGATCCTCCAATTTCCTTTTCCTAGTGAAGGGGGCTATTACAGTTTTACCAGGGTTAACAGACATCTGTTCCCTCTGGCACCTCTGACATTTTTAAACTTGCGTCTAGCCTGACCGTTTAATTTTGTAGCCCGCATGCGCATTTCATGATCTGTTTGCCTTCTCTTAATTTATCGAGAAGGGCAAGGAAAATCATTGAAAAAGCTATACAGAAACGACAGGGTGAATGGAATGATTATTTTTCCTTCCCCTTCTTCAAAAATTAACCAATGATCTGTTTTAACCAAAAAAATTATGAGACTTATTAGAAACAAAAACAAGTATTAGTTTCTAATTATTCTAACCTGAAAATTCAAAAGGACAAGACGAGGCAGACCGATCATGAAATGCGCATGTGTGCTACAAAATTAAACGGTCAGGTTAGACGCAAGTCCATTTTTATGCATATAGGCCCATTTCGGGACATCAATTTCAGATAAACTACACCCAGTCCAAAAGAAAAAAGAAAAATAATATTTTATATGCTACAGTAAATAATATATTTGAACAAAGTAGTACAAATTTTAACATTTTTTGAAAATAATACTAAAGTTAATCTTATAAATCTACTGGTTTCGCCATATAATAAGTTTATTTTTATTAATAGATTTAAAGTCTTTGTTTATGTTTTTTTAAAGTATAGTAAATCCTAACCCCTAAATATATCTTTAAAATGAAAATTGTAGGGAATTTTGCACAAGGGTGCATAAATGAAATTGGTTTACATGCTTCTAACAAGCAGGAGTTAAGCAACAAGAAGGAATAGGATCCAAATACAATTACCAGACTTGGAATGAATGCCATTAAATGGTACACAGACGGCTCAAAAGCAATAGAAGGAACTGGGATAGGAATGTACGGGCCAGGAACCAAACACTCTGAAAGCTTGGGAAAAACCGCGAGTATCTTTCAAGCAGAAATTCACGCCAGAAGAAAGTGTGCCCAGTTCAATATTGATAAAGGATATGGAATGCAAAGGATGATCATAATGTCGGATAATCAAGCAGCCATTAAAGCACTGAGCTCTTGTGTTATCAGTTCCAAAATGGTGTGGGAATGCCTAGGCACACTAAATGAACTAGGCGAGAACAATATAGTCACCTTACTGTGGATTCCAGTACACACTGGAATAAAAGGAAATGAAACAGCAGATGGATTAGCTAAGAGGGGGACTGGAACACCCTTTTGGGGCCCGGAACCCTTTTGCGGTGTCAGCTCCAATGTAATATTGGAAGAAATAGGCAAAGCCAAAGAAAAGAGAATATCTGACCATTGGAAAGATCTAGTAGGACTTAGACACTCAAAGATTCTTCTGGGTGATTACAACCTGTTGAGATCAAATGAATGCATAAGTCAAAGTAAAACCGCACTAATAGTTTTAACATGCATCGTTACGGGACATTGTCGCCAGGATGGGCCCCTGAAAAAGCTCAAAATAGTGGAGGAAGAAGAATGTAGATTCTGTGGCATGGAAGAAGAAACCTCCATCCACATACTTGCGAACTGCACAGCAATTCAGAATCCTAGGGCACAACACCTTGGAGATTACTGGATATAAGAGGGACATTTACCTAAGTTAAAGCCTGCAGATATCCTAAAATTCCTCCGGGAAATAGGACTAAAGGAGCTACTAGTCTCTGAGACTTTCCTCAGGAACTAAGTAGAAGTAAGGGGGCACAATAGATCATTTTGGTCTCAGTGAATGTCACCCCAATTTACATACATACATATATACATACATACAATACGCAGGAGTAAAGATTTGGTTTTAGGATGAAATTTTCGAAATTCTTTTTAAAAATTATTTCTATATTTATTATTAAAGAGACAAAATGATTATGAGGTATATAATTAATTATATTGATATAATATAATCGCAGGTATAAACAACTGTTTCTACTGCAAGAAAAACAGGGATTATTAATTGTATAGTTAATCCAATCAAATCACATAATAGAACTTTTTTTAGAGTTGTAGCTCTTATTCGGACAGTTTTTTGTCGCACAAACGTGTCCAGCTTTTTGTTTATCCATAACTACTTAATCAAATTACTGTTCCAACACAATACAAATGTATGTAATTGTACATAAACTAATACTTAATTATAAATATCAACACAACACAAGAATCACCACTAAGTCAACCGTACGCCTATGTCGGGTACAACAGAATAAAGTTAAATTTCTACCACTTCCACGACGCCGCTGTCGTTGTTTTGACATACTAACCCAGCGCAAACAAATCTGCGCGTAACGTTTCCCATAATTAGAGTTAGCCTGCTGATTGTCATACTACGCCCCTGATTTATATACAGCATGTTGGATTTTAATGTGATTTTTTTTCATTGGCCTCACAAACGTTCTGGTATCCTCTGAATTTTTATGTTTCCTTTTAGTAGACGCAGGCGGCCGACCAGACATCCGGTTTTTGAAGAGCCGGTCCGGTGCTTCCCTTGTACTTCGTTTTTTCTCGGTCTCTTTTAGTCCCTTCACGTGTATTTAGTAATAACTCAAGCAAACAATCAATTACGTTTTAATACGAGACCAATTTGATGTGTTTAGCGGTTCTAAGAATGAAAAAAAAACCTTCAAAGTTGTAGGAGTGTTTTTATGTGAAGTCTGGAAAATGATCCGAGACAATAGTGTATGGAATGTGTGATGGTTTTTGGAGTATTTCAATTTTGACCATTTACAGTTTTAAAAGTGAATTTTATAGGAATTTACAGTTTCAACTGTGAATTCTGTAAAATTGAGTGTTAAAACGAGGGTTGTCCTTCTATAATTTGCCTATAGAGCTGGAAAAAAACAGTAGATAACTTTAAAACACTATTGTTTTTCAAAGTATTCTCCACGAAGAGAACTGCATTTTTGCATCCTTTGGAGCCAATCATGGAGGCAGTTATTCCACTCGCTTGTTGGTACATTCAAAATAGAGTTTTTGAAATCGTTGACTGCATTTTCTGGGAACTTTCCTAATTTTGGGAAAGTGAAAAAGTCATTAAGACTTAGGTCCAACAATTCGATGTTTTCTTGCTTTGAAAACCCAATTGTTTTTTTCGAGCTGTGTGGGAACTTGCATTGTCTTGGTGGAGGCTCATTCGTCGTTGGGGGTTGGTTTTTCGAAACTCAGCAATAGGAACTTTCCAATTTTTTTTCATTCAATAATATCATTAAGTGGCGCCTAAAAAACTGATGGTTCCTAAGAGCTGTACAAACATACTTTTTTCAAATGAACGTTTCTAAATACCACTCTTACTCAAAAATATACCAAACGCCATCATTATCGTCGAGTATTTCCCGAATACAATGGTTTTTATGAACACAAAAAGTATCGCAACGATATAAGTTGTTATTTAAGAGTAGTTAGTTAAATATATCTCTTGGGAATCCGTCAAAAGAAAGCTTGATGATTGTGATTTCTCACGATATTGTAGAAAATTGTTGCTAGCACACACGCGAAATATGCGTTTAGTTTTTTGCTATGCTTACTTATTTCGAATTAGAAAATACATTTTTTAAGTCATTAGAAATATTAGACTTGAAAATAATAGAATTTTGTATGATACAAGAATGAAGACAAAAGAAAAAATATCTCCATTACCATTTTTTTCAAACTTTCGAATAATTAATATAAAGTTGGACGCCACCAACTTGTAAACTACCCTACTTAATATACTGACAACAAAATATTTGCTATTGTAACATCGAAACACTCTGTTTAAACATTTATTCCAATACCGGATATTCAACTAATGCATTTATTTATTCGATAAACGACCTTCTTAGCACGTCAATACATGTCAAAACAGTTATTTTAACAATCCAGTTTATCGTACCGCCTCTCGTTATTTAATCTAACAACAATAAAACTAATTACGATGCATATTATAACATATAGAAATATGACAATCGCCACACCTCTCGCGGTTTTAATATTGTTCCTGTTCGATTAAAATGCAGATATAACAAGAATTTCGCTCGATGCTGATAAGCTGAGCGTGGTTCTAAGAAGAAAAAAAACTATGGAGTAAGTAGTTTGTACAGTGTGCTACACCTTGGATTATTATGTTCTATTTGTTGGTTGTTTGATAATGGATTATTTCCAAAATTTGTATAATGTCTATAAAACACACATTTGAGGTATACTTCATTCCAAGATATTTCGTTTTGACTTATTTCAACATGATTGATTCCACAGCAGGTAGTCGTTAATCCGATAACAATACCACAGTATCGTATTCGTTTCTTCCAAAAGCGAAAATATAATGCCCAATAGTATGATTATTTTACTACTGAAATGTTTGGCCGGTAAAATAATATTTGAGAATATTTTTTAATCTATTAAATTATACTATTACTTATTTGTACGTCGGAAGATATATTTCCGAATTTTTATTTTTCAAGTAAAAAGTACTTTTCACGATAAACGGTTGACCACCTTATCTATAAATATTTTAATCTGATTGTGTAAATATAAAAAGAGCTTTAATTGCTTGTTTTCCTTTGTCTGACCTGTACTGCACCTACATACACTGCATTAGTATGTGCCTCTTTTTGTCTTTATCAATTTTGCTGTATTTCTACTTTCTCTCTTTTTGTCTTTGTTTATTTTTCTGTTTTATATTAGTATCTTTTTTATACCTATCTGCTTTTTTGTTTCTCTGTCTCTTTTTTTGTCGCTCTTTCTCCCTCTCTAATTCCTATACTGTTGGTCTTTCTCCGCTTTCTCATTCACAGTTTTCTTTCCCGTCATTATTTCTCTCTCTCTCTATCTCTCTACTACTTATCCTATTGCTTTCTCATTCAGTTTTATTTTCTTCTTTCTTTCTCCGTCTCGGTCTTTTCGGTCACTTTCTCTCTCTCGTTCATTATCTGTCTTCTTCTCAATGTGTATTCATTACTTTTTTTCCTTGTATGTTGTTGCATTTTTATCCAGCGTTATCTCCCTTCTTTCGTTTCGCTATCTTTTTTCTCTCCTTCTCACTCTCCCTTTCCCCTCTTTTATATTTCTTTTTCGCTAACTCTTTCCCCCCTCTCTCTTTTTGTTCTCAAACTCCAAATCGCATTAACTGCATATTATCTCCGTTCAGGTTCAAGATATATGATTGAGAAGAAATAAAAGAAAACATACAGAACCCTTGAGTATATATTGCAATAAATTTTTCTCTTCTGTTGAAGATACTTGGCAACGTCGCTTGAGGGACACGCATCGTCCTTCTCGGGAATGTTTTTGTTTGACGACTACAGATTCACTTCACAGATCGCTAATTTCATTAACGTGTCTATGCGCTTCAAATCTCTTGTCAGTACTGTCGGTCATTGCATTACGAAACTTGATATATTGATATTGCTTGTATTCAAAATATACCGTTTGCCTTTGACTGCAATAAAACTAAAATTATCACTTTGCTCATAAAATATTCCAAAATTTAAGACGGGGTCACTGTTAATCCTTTTTAATATATATACATTTTATACCTGGTAAAAAAATATTATACAGTATTCGCCAGCTAACTTGATGTCCTAAATGCTTTCTAGGGAGCTATTGACGCCGCCCATCCGATAACTGTAAACAATACCGTGCAAGTTCTGAGGATACGCTTTCTGTTACAAATCAACACAACCTGTACAATTAATAAAGTAAAGTCCGTCCGGAAATATATGATCCTAACTTAATAAATAATATTTAATTCTTTGTTATAATTATTGGTATATTGATTTTAATAGAAACGGATCTGCTTTATACCTGAATTCTGAGTACATAAATAATATTTTAACAATAAGGTACCCATTACAATAACATGTTATTTATCTAATTGAAGATTATAAAGTTAGGATCTTATATTTCCGGACGGACTATAATTAAAATTTGTTAGAAACTAAACAATTTCTTCCAGGTAGTAATGAGAATAAAAGAAACACAAGATAATGGGAAATTATTTAAGCTAGGTATATTTGTAAGAATACGTATAAACAGTTTTTATCTTTAGGAAGAATCTGACTCACTGCCGCTACTGGCTATCTTCATCACTTGTTAATGACTTAAAATAATTAAACACTCTATATATCACTTGACGAGTTTGTCCTTCAGTATATTTACGATTTTCTTCATCAACGGCTGACATTTTTACAAACACTTTATTGTACAAAGCAGAAACAATAACTGTGTGACGCTACGCTACTGAAAATCTTAACACCTGATAAGGTTCGATGCAATTGGCGTTTGTCAAAATTTTACCACCAATAGCAGCCGAGTAGGCAGGGCACTATTACTCTGTCTCTCTTAGTTGGTAATTTCTGGGACATCAAGTTAGTTGGCGAATACTGTAAGTAACATTTCTACAGTTAGTTGGAAAAACTATTTGGAATATATACAGGGTGTCCCAGACTAATTTATCCAGGCTCTATCTCTTAAACGAATAGAGATTTTCGAATGGGACAAAAACTGATCAATTCCATTTCTAATACATTGTAATATGGCGTAGAAAAAATCATCCCCTGAATATTGATCCCTTAGTTACAACCCCTAACTTTACATTTTTTAATAGCACCCTGTACATTTTTTTATAATTTTGGATGTGGTCTTCCATCGTCTATTCGACAAATTTTTCAAAAATAAAATGGGTTCGTAAGTAATCAAGAAAATATCAGTTTATTATTTATTTTTGTTAAATTAATCTAGAAAGCCTTAAAGCTTAGAGGAACAATACAAATAAATGTAATAAAAATTACATGAAAAAAATAAATAAAAATAACAATTAACTAATTCATATTATTTACATTAGATCATCGTTTCTCAAGCGGGGGGTCGAGTTTGTTGAAAACTACATATAGGTAGGTGCAAAAGATTCGTTTATTAAAGGAATTGATTTTAGTGTGAGTGAGATAAGATAGTTGTGGTAGGTATGTAGTAGTGATGAGAGATATTTCACGAAATGTTACTTTTTCACTGATACGAACAAATCACAGTCAGTCACAGTTCCTATAAGCAAATATAAAGCGTGACAAGATCACAGCCAGCGAAAACGTCAATGAATCGAATGAGTGAATCGAAATATTCGAAATCGAAGATAATATTGACCTCTTCATCGCTCCCATTCGACGAAAATTCGTCACAAACTATGGAAAAATTTTTCGAACGAAAATAATGAAATTTTTTCGAATTTTGACGTTTTTTCGGTAAAAAAAACTTTTTTTGGGTGGAAAAAGACATTATTGCGATTTCCGGTCAAAGTAGAGGTTCTAGAAAAAAAATTTGAATATAAAAGTTGTAAATTTTGGGAAAATCTACAACTTTTTCACTAGCGACTTTTTCACATAGCCACAAAATTAGCTCGAAAAACGCAAAAAACTGCATTTTTCGTTTTTTATTTTTAGTTTCGTCAAAAATTGTTCGATTTTGATGAAAATTTGGTAGAAGGTATTTTCATAGTGACAAACCATGAAAAAAATTTTCAAATTGAAATATTGGAAATTTTTCGAGTTATACCGTTTTTTCGGTAAAAAACACTTTTTTGGGGGGGTGGAAAAAGACATTATTGCGATTTCCGGCCAAAGTTGAGGTTCTAGAAAAAAAAGTTGATTATAAAAGTGGTAAATCTTGGATAAATCTACAACTTTTTCATTAGTGACTTTTTCACATAACCTCAAAATTAGTTCGAAAAACACAAAAAACTGTATTTTTCGTTTTTTAATTTTAGGTTCGTCAAAAATTGTTCGATTTTGATGAAAATTTGGTAGAAGGTATTTTTCATTGTGACAAACCATGAAAAAAATTTCAAATTGAAATATTGGAAATTTTTCGAATTTTGACGTTTTTTCGGTAAAAAACACTTTTTTGGGGTGGTGGAAAAAGACATTATTGCGATTTCCGGCCAAAGTTGAGGTTCTAGAAAAAAAATTTGAATATAAAAGCTGTAGATCTTGGGAAAATCTACAACTTTTTCATTAGTGACTTTTTCACATAGCCTCAAAATTAGCTCGAAAAACGCAAAAAACTGCATTTTTCGTTTTTTATTTTTAGTTTCGTCAAAAATGTTCGATTTTGATGAAAATTTGGTAGAAGGTAGTTTTCATAGTGACAAACCATGAAGAAAATTTCCAAATTGAAATATTGGAAATTTTTCGAATTTTGACGTTTTTTCGGTAAAAAACACTTTTTTGGGGTGGTGGAAAAAGACATTATTGCGATTTCCGACAAAGTTGAGGTTCTAGAAAAAAAATTTGAATATAAAAGCTGTAGATCTTGGGAAAATCTACAACTTTTTCATTAGTGACTTTTTCACATAGCCTCAAAAGTAGCTCGAAAAACGCAAAAAACTGCATTTTTCGTTTTTTATTTTTAGTTTCGTCAAAAATGTTCGATTTTGATGAAAATTTGGTAGAAGGTAGTTTTCATAGTGACAAACCATGAAGAAAATTTCCAAATTGAAATATTGGAAATTTTTCGAGTTATAACGTTTTTTCGGTAAAAAAACACTTTTTTGGGGGGGGTGGAAAAAGACATTATTGCGATTTCCGGCCAAAGTTGAGGTTCTAGAAAAAAAAGTTGATTATAAAAGTGGTAAATCTTGGATAAATCTACAACTTTTTCATTAGTGACTTTTTCACATAACCTCAAAATTATCTCGAAAAACGCAAAAAACTGCATTTTTCGTTTTTTATTTTTAGTTTCGTCAAAAATTGTTCGATTTTGATGAAAATTTGGTAGAAGGTAGTTTTCATAGTGACAAACCACGAAAAAAAAAATTTCGAATGAAAATATTGAATTTTTTTCGAATTTTGACGTTTTTTCGGTAAAAAACACTTTTTTTGGGGGGTGGAAAAAGATATTATTGCGATTTCCGGCCAAAGTTGAATTCCCAGAAAAAAAATTTGAATATAAAAGTTGTAGATCTTGGGAAAATCTACATCTTTTTCATTAGTGACTTTTTCACGTAACCTCAATATTAGCTCGAAAAACGCAAAAAACTGCATTTTTGGTTTTTTATTTTTAGTTTCGTCAAAAATTGTTCGATTTTAATGAAAATTTGGTAGAAGGTAGTTTTCATAGTGACAAACCATGAAAAAAAATTTCAAATTGATATATCGGAAATTTTTCGAGTTATAACGTTTTTTCGGTAAAAAACACTTTTTTTGGGGGGTGGAAAAAGACATTATTGTGATTTCCTTCATCGCTCTCATTCGACTAAAATTTGTCAACAAGATCGAATTTTGTTTTATTCATTACTTATCATAGGATTATAAAAAGACTGTGCAAAGTGCAAATAGATAATCTTACGAAATGAAAATAGATGCAATTTTTCCATTCGTATATTCAAAACCGAATATCAATAATGTCATGATCACGTCACGTTTTAAAATAACTGATATTAAAAAATCACGATATCATTTCACGTGATTTAAAAATGATGATATCGCTCATCACTAGTATGTACCTACTTGTTTCCCTGGCCTATACTACTTCCCTAAAAATGAAGCTTTCCAACAAAATAGTGACGGGGTCGCAAGACTTTTTACTCAACTTTTTGGATCTTTCGTGGGTCGCGACATAAAAATGGTTGAGAAACGATGTATTAGATGTTCGAATTGTAGTCTACCTGCTGCAACACACATTTCGAATCGTGCCAGAAGATTTCTGGTACATGTGGCTTGAATCATAGCAGGAGTAATTTGGCGACATGCTTGTCTTATGTTTTCTTTTAATTCGTCTACATTTTGCGGTATTGATTGATAAACAATATCTTTTATCGCTCCCCAAAAAAAAGAGTCGAATCAAATCAGGTGAACGTGCCGCCCACATAATTTCTGGAGAGTTGTTTGCTATCCAGTGGTTATCGAAACGGTTTTAAGAATCCATTTTGAAAAATTTGTTGAATAGACGATGGAAGACCACATCGAAAATTATAAAAAAATTGTACAGGGTGCTATTAAAAAATTTAAAGTTGGGGGTTGTAACTAAGGGAGGAATATTTATGGGATGATTTTTCGTACGCCATATTAAAGTGTGAAAGAAATCGAAAATCTCTACGGCTACGTTAATATACGAGTAATATATGGGATGTGTCGGAAAATCTACCAAGCCAAAAGTATAAGTACCTAATCACTTTTCTAACAACCTTTTCTTCCTCTCTGAACTTCTTGGCTGATCTCATGTCAAGAGGTTCGACATGCATAATAGCGTGACTCACGTTAGTCTGTCGATTCACTAATCGTTTTTTTTTGTTGTTGCATATTTGTATGCAATACTCATTTCCATACACCGAAGACTGAAGAAAAGAAAAATGCCTAACCCTAAAAAAATATAAAAGGCACCAAAAAACGAATGCGAAATGAAGACTGACTAACGCTACGAGCATTTGCGACCGTTACAAGACACACACACAAATCCCACCGAATAAACGAAACGCCCGAAGGCCGCGGTCGTTGGACTAGAGAATCCAACCGTCCGTCATTTAGTACTGGAGTTGGTACTATTTATTAATCAGTGACGTTCGTAGAATAGAATGACTACAAAGAAATTTTTTTTGAGTGATCTGGTGTATAAATAAATCAGTTATGGTACTACTTACATAGGACAGACGTAGCAAAATGTCAACATGAGATATAACAAACAACTTATACTGAATTTGGCTGATTTTCGAAGTGATATTAAGCATTGTTTCAATCTAGAGGATTAATGGAAATAAGCGTTTTTTTATAAGCCAAAGGCAAAGAAATCTTGATAAAAGGTATAATGAACATCTTGACTGAATCTTTCAGTAATATTCTATGATAGAATAATTGCTGATGGAATTTGGCGCATATATATTTAGTTTCAAATTTATATAGACCAGTGATGAGCAATTTTGATATATGGTATAGTGATCATCTAGTATACAGGGTTTTTCCAAAGTAATCTGAAATATTCGTGATTCATCTGTAAACGAAACAGCGGTAGCAAAATTGGGATTGTTTGCAATTTTTCTTAAAATCCATTAGCATTCGGAAAAAAATTACTGAACAAAAAAGTTCTTCACTTTTCCCGTTGCTCCACGCCACTGTCCCAAGTAGTACTCCAGTCGCATTATTGAAAACGTTCTGGGCGTCGTGAGAACCGGCGAAGCTTTATGCGAAGAGGACTCTTCATAAATAATACAATAACTATTAACATAGTCAGTAATGAATTTCGTAACGCTCTTACAAGAAACAGTAAAACATACAAACTAAAATTGTAAAATATTAACCTTCTGGTCACTAGGTACGTTGACTGTCGTTTACGGTACTACTCGTACTACATATATAATATCCGGCTTCAACAACCGAAAAATTTAATTAAGGAAGTTACTGCCGTTAGAGTAGTTCTAATTTTTTTTAAAGTAATCTCATGAACCCGTCATCAGGTTGACTTCCTTCGTAATAAAATATTTATTAGAAGCAGTTTTGTTTTTTACATCGTACATTGGTACTCCTCAGAAGATAAGAATATCTTTGAAAAATTACTTTAGATGATACCAACACTGTTCATTTTTCTTCTAGTTTCTTGTATCTAAAATCTTAACAGCTCCTGGTTATAGTCAATTACTCAGGAAGTTCTAGCCTGGAGAAATATTGGTGCTGGTTCTACTTCTTAACCAGTAGCTCTGTATCGAGACACTCTAGGAGTCCGAGATCGATATTGAACGCCTGCAGGGAATAACAATCAATGAGATAACAAGAAACTCCGGGTTAGAGTAAAGAATAACCTGCCAGGACGGCAGTATATGTATTGGTGCAGTTTCAACAATTCGGTGAAAAATGAACTATTTTTAAGACTAGGAAGACTGATTAGCAAGCTACATCTCTCTAGTCAACTCTGGAGGTTCTATTGTGTTTAGGCGCAAACTATCTATCTATCTATCTATCTAGGATGAAAGCATAATATACAGGGTATCCCAGAAGTCCGTACCAAAAACTTGGGGGATAAGGTCTGAAAATAATGATGGTACTTCATATTTGTTTTTTACTATTTTCGTGAATGCTACATTTGCATTACCAAATTTGAGATTTATATCTCTTCTTTTTTAGAAAATTTTAAATCTTTTGAATTCTACATTCTCCAATTTCCGTGCTTTTTTCCGTCAATTTGACATTTCTTCGTAACTATTGTCCTGAAATTCCATATTTTCTTTGTCATTTTCTACCAAATTTTACATTTGCTATGATATTTTTTACTTTTTATCCTACTATTTCATCTCAACTTCCAAATTTGACATTTTTTTAAAATTTGATAGGTTTTTCTAGTTTTTCGTAAAATTTGACATTTGTTTTTTTGTCTTCTCAAATATGACATTTGCTTGTTTTGTTAACTGGGACGTTTATTTCTCTACTTTTTTGTATCAAATTTGACATTCATTCCTTTTTTAATTTGATAGGTTTCTTTACTTTTTCGTCTTTGACATTTTTTTTCCTTGAATGTGACTGTCGTTTCTCTACTTTTTTGTCAAATTTGACATTTGTTTTTCCAATTTGTTAGGTTTTTCTAGTTTTTCGTAAAATTTGAAATTTGACATTTATTTTTTCCAATTAGTCAAGTTTTTCGTCAAATTAGACATTTGTTTGTTTTCTTAAATGTGACTGTTATTTTTCTATTTTTTTGTCAAATTTGACATTTGTTTGTTTTCTTAAATGTGACTGTTGTTTCTCTATTTTTTTGTCAAATTTGACATTTGCTTTTTTCAATTTGTCAGGTTTCTCTAGTTTGTTATCAAATTTGACATTTGTTTGTTTGTTTTTTTAAATTTGACAGTTGTTTCACTACTTTTTTTGTCAAATTTGATATTTGCATTTTCCAATTTGTCAGGTTTCTTTAGTTTGTTGTCAAATTTGACATTTTTTGTTTGTTTTCTTAAATTTGACAGTTGCTTCACTACTTTTTTGTGAAATTTGATATTTGCTTTTTCCAATCAGTCAAGTTTTTCGTCAAATTAGACATTTGTTTGTTTTCTTAAATGAGACTGTTTCTCTATTTATTTGTCAAATTTGACATTTGCTTTTTCCAATTTGTCAGGTTTCTCTAGTTTGTTATCAAATTTGACATGTTTGTTTGTTTTCTAAAATTTGACAGTTATTTCACTACTTTTTCTGTCAAATTTGACATTTGCATTTTCCAATCTGTCAGGTTTCTTTAGTTTGTTGTCAAATTTGACATTTTTTGTTTGTTTTCTTGAATTTGACAGTTGTTTCACTACTTTTTTGTCAAATTTGATATTTGCTTTTTCCAATCAGTCAAGTTTTTCGTCAAATTAGACATTTGTTTGTTTGTTTTCTTAAATGTGACTGTTGCTTCTTTACTTTTTTGTCAAATTTGACATTCGTTTTTTTAAATTTGACAGGTTTCGTTACTTTTTAGTCAAATTTTACATTTGTTTTTTTTTGGGAAATTCTACAGTTGTTTTTCTACTTTTTCTTGACATTTAATAAGGTATCTAGGAAAAATGCATTGAATTCAGCTGTGTAAAGCCGATGACCTATCATTTCGACATTTTTTATCTAATTGTAGAAAGAAGGTAGATACTTAAATTTAAACATTCAACAAAAAAGTACAACTATCTGTAACCCAACACTTATAGGCAACGTAATAGTATAAATTTCGTTTATTGAAACGGTATAATGTTTTTTGCTCACCAGAATCAGTTTGATTTTTAGATAGCTTTTTGCAACGCTAATTTTTTTGCGTAATTTCGCAGCATTATATTACTAACGAAAATATTTGTGGTTTTCAACACGGAACTTGATACAACCAAATCATATCATAAAAACATTATTATCAAACATTATTAATAATATATTTCTCCGTTAACTGCGAAAAACCCAAACAAAACCACAAAATCGGTCGTGGAATCATTATTGACCTCATTTATATTGTTCCTACGGATGGGCATCCACAAACTGTCAAGGGACGTACCTAAACTCGTCCCCGAGCAGGTAGCAAACGATAATCCTTTCCTCGTCCCTGAGTAGTGCAGGTCGACAAAAATGAACAACTAAACTCGTCCCCAAAAAATATTTTAATTTTATCAAGCATGACAAGGAAAATCATTGAAGAAGCTATACAGAGTTGAAAAAACAAGTTAATTTCTAAGAATATATAATCCTTTGCTCGGGGACGAATTTAGTTATGTAATTAATGAACGTTACTTAGCATGGTATGAATTTAAGGGGTTGTTTACTGGTCGGGGACGAATTTTCAAGTTATTCAAACCCTGAATCCTATAATAGGATATCGAGTTAAATTAGACAGTAAATTCTTGCTCGAACCAAAAAAAAGTTATTTTAAAATTTAAAAAATATTAAAATGATAAATGAAAAAAATACTGAGTGTCAGAATTACTGAGTGTCAATCCTGAAATGTTACAAGCGACTTTAGAACTGAAGGAAAGAGTGGAAATCGGCAAATACGGCGCCCTAAAGACAAAGGTGTATCCATCAAATTTAAAAACTGTCAAAATATTGTTTTACATGTTCATGAAAACTAGTTCTAATATTATTTGGTATCTAACGTATTATGCTTTCGTAACTAACGTATTAAATTATGGTAGGTAACTAATGTATTATGAGTAACTAAGGATTTATGTAGGTATTGGTATGTTTATGATGTTTATAATTATTAATAAAGATTGCATATAAAAATGTCTTAATTTTAAATGATACGATAAAAATAATAAAAACATTGAACACCCTTTATCTAATTAACGACAAAACTTATCACATATTTATAATAACTTTTCGACGAATCGCCTAGAACAATATTTCAGATTATTATGGAAACACCCTGTATACTATTTTTTATTTAAGCGTAAAGATAATTCAAGTCATATTGTGATTCTTGAGACATTTTTGAAATAAAATTTCCAAAACTGGTAAACGTCAAATTAAATAAATATTAAAATGACAGTTCCTACCTTCTCGATTACATCGCTCATAATAAGGCGGTGGTGGTTATTGTTTATCAATATTATTGTACTAGTAAAATAATAGGTTATTTCTTGTGTTTCCGAAAGTAACACAGTTATTATTATACTCTTAAAGAAAATAGTAATTTATGCAACAAGTGCATAAAGTAGTAATTTTTTTCACGAAAAAAAACTTGTCATTTCCTCCATCGAAAATTACACACCTCTACTTTTTAACCAATAAGATTCCGGAAATTTTTTCGAGGCGCCACGATATTTAAGTGGAAATTTTTTGACAGTTGAAAAGGTAAACATATGATCTACAACCATTAAATAATGTAGATATACCTGTGAATAATGCAAAATTTCTATAAGAATTTTACAACTTTTTGTCACAAAATTCAACAAACACTTGATTTTGATTTTTCCAAATTTTTTTGCAAATTTTGGTGTGAAATTTTCTTACCGAATACCACGCAAGCTTAAATTATTCCTGGAAATTTTTTAAGCTCTTGTGATATTATAAGTGAAAATGTATTAGATTTCTAGGTTTGTACCCAACCGATTTTCGTTTCAAAAATGCTATTAGTTTAGAATATTTACTTATATCTACGATATCATTAATAATAAGATTGCTTTTAGATTAGAATAGCTGGACTATAATGTAGAAGACTTGAATTTTCTAGACCTTTCTTCAAACAAAGCTCTGTAAAGCTATAAATATTGTTCTGGTTCCGCCATTTCATAAAAGTGTCATATACTTTTACATAATTTTCCTTGGATTTTTCGGCAGCAAATTTAATGTGGCCACATTTGCCTTTTCTATTATTTCTTAGGGAGTACATATTATTTCAAACTCGGAATCTTCACTAATAAGAACAACTACTAAATTATGTGAAACAAATCGAATTATTGATAAAAACTAATGTCAAATCAGTTACAGTTCATATGCTGTCAAAGTCAAAGGTAATTTGATATTTTTTTCCGGTAAAGGTGTGGACGAATTGCACTAATCAACTGTATAGGCTTATGGAAAGCGTGAAATAAAGTTAACGTTATGGCACTTTTTTTAACGCCTTTTTACTTTTTTCACTTTCACCATAAACAGCCGTTTTAAGCGCTATAAACTGGTGAAATACAAGGTACTTTAAAGATAGGGCATTGAAAAACATTTTTATTAGCGATACTCTTGTGTATATTTCAAGGTTAATCAAAAGCAGTGATATCATTTTCGGAATTCCAGGTAATATAGTTATACAGTTCTGTATTAGTAATAGTGTTGCAGTAAGATTTATTAAAAATAGCAGCTTACTTCATTTTACAACTCCCTTAGTCAGTCAACCTTGTAAAACCGTATAGAAATAAACAAATTATTGAACATCCATAAATAGTAATTCTCATTCTCAAGAAGTGTCCTCTATTTTTTTCAAATTCCAAAACTTTTGGAAACATCCACACTCTCCTAAAACTATGCTCATCTATAGTCCATTAGAAATAATTGATTGAGCAGTTTTCTACAATACACACATTAATAGAATATTGTACAGTCTGTTCATACTTATATTGACTAACTAAACCCCTGGAAAGGTTTCAAACAAAAGCTATTAGATAGATATGTTAAACATTCCAAAATGCATCCACAATAAATAAATTCACGACTTGAGAAAAGTGTCCCCAGTTCAACATTGAAAAACTATAGTGTAAACTGTTAATTATATTGCACAATATTATTTAGAACAATATTGTATTGCTCAATATTTTTTAACTCAAACGCTTCAATATTTCAGTGGCTGCATCTATTTCTGCTTCCTTACAAGTGTTAATCACAGAATCTCTATTAGATTAGTTGTAGATGGCGTTATTTCAGTATCTGCTTTGGCATTGGCAGTTGTTTCCTTAGATGGTTTATCTGCGGATACATCCACTTCTCTATCAGCATCAATTTCATTTACTTTCACCGATTTTTGCTCTTTAATGTTCTTATTCGCCTTCTCATCAGTTTTTGATGTGAAACATCTATAGGCGAGGGTAAAAAAGGTCAAAAATGGTAAAAAATAATCAATAATTGTTAAAATTTTGAAAAAATGGTCAATAATTATAAAAATCTGTCAAAAATGGTCAATAATTGTTAAAAATTATCAAAATTTTTGAAAAATTGTCAAAAATGGTCAATAATTGTCAGAACCTGTCAAAAATGGTCAAAAATTGTTAAATATTTTTTAAAATGGTCAAAAATAGTCAATAATTGTTAAAATTTTGAAAAATGGTTAAAATTCTTGAAAAATTGTCAAAAACGGTCAATAATTGTCAGAAACTGTCCAAAATGGTCAATAATTGTTAAAATTTTGAAAAATGGTCAAAAATTGTCAAAATTTTGAGAAAAATGTTCAAAAATGGTCAAAAACTGTCAAAAATGGTCAAAAATTGTTAAATATACTAAAAAACGGTTAAAAATAATCAATAATTGCTAAAATTTTGAAAAAATGGTCAATAATTATAAAAAACTGTCAAAAATGGTCAATAATTGTTAAAAATTGTCAAAATTTTGAAAAATGGTCAAAATTTTTGAAAAATTGTCAAAAATGGTCAATAATTGTCAGAACCTGTCAAAAATGCTCAAAAATTGTCAAAAATGGTCAAAAATTGTTAAATATTTTTAAAAATAGTCAATAATTGTTAAAATTTTGAAAAATGGTCAAAAATTGTCAAAAATGGTCAATAATTGTCAGAAACTTTCAAAAATGGTCAATAATTGTTAAAATTTTGAAAAATGGTCAAAAATTGTCAAAATTTTGAGAAAAATGGTCAAAAATTGTTAAATATTTAAAAAAATGGTAAAATTAATCGATAATTGTTAAAATTTTGAAAAAATGGTCAATAATTGTTAAAAATTGTCAAAATTTTTGAAAAATGGTCAATAATTGTCAGAACCTGTAAAAAATGCTCAAAAATTGACAAAAATGGTCAAAAATTGTTAAATATTTTGAAAAATGTACAATAATTGTCAAAATTTTTGAAAAATTGTCAAAAATGGTCAATAATTGTCAGAAACTGTCAAAAATGGTCAATAATTGTTAAAATTTTGAAAAATGGTCAAAAATTGTCAAAAAAAAAATGGTCAATAATTGTCAGAACCTGTCAAAAATGGTCAAAAACTGTCAAAAATTGTTAAATATTTAAAAAAATGGTAAAAAATAATCAAGAAATTGTTAAAATTTTGAAAAAATGGTCAATAATTATAAAAAACTGTCAAAAATGGTCAATAATTGTTGAATATTGTCAAAATAGTTGAAAAATTGTCAAAAATTGTCAAAAATGGTCCGAGGGTCGCGAACCTTACCGAATCCATCTTAGATTCTGACAATTTAAAATAATGATTGTAATCACACGCAATACACTTTCTTTCTCTCCCATTTCCCTCTCTCTTCCATATCTCACTTTTTTAATCTGATCTTTTATACAAAACAACTTCGATGTTTCACATCTGCCAGGCGTCCCGTGACGGCTCACACATTTTTTTGGTAGTTTTTCTTTCTCTAGTCCTAGATGGTGTGTCGGAAAACTTCTCTACGCCGACTACATCCATTTTTAATCGTTTCAATTCGGCTTTTCTTTTTCTTTCAACTGGATCTTCATCACATTTTTGAGATGTCGAAAACTTTCTATCATCAGAGTATATTGCATTGAGTATAAGTTTAAAGCCAATTTCTACATTTTTGGAGTCCTCTGGTATGTCAACAATTCCTTTAGACTCTTCTACACTCTTAAAACCACCATCACTACTGAAAAGTTCACAGAAAACCATTTTCCCTTCTTTTTCATAATTTTCAATAGTTTTAGCAAATTCTTTAGGAGATTCAGAGAACATATTACTTTCTGTGGACATTTCTCTTGTTTCCGTCGTCGTTTTTATTGTTTCCACTACAATTTTTCCTTCTCCAGGTTCCCTAGAATTAGATTTAGAGCTTAACATGTCTTGACTACAGCTTTGAGACAAATCTTGATATAACGCTGGAATATCTTCGCGTCTCTTTTTAAGAACTTCTTTTTGATTTTCGTTCAATTTATTCAACTCCAATTTAACTTCGGAATTAACTGGAACAAAATCTTGTGAATTCTCTTCGAGAATAGATGTTCTATTTTGAATTTCCCCATTCCCATCCCTATATGTCTCGACAGACATTGAATTACACTTCTAAATTAAACGGGGTTGGTATATTGGTGTGGTTTCAACGTTGTCTCCAGTCCAGGATTATGCTCTCAGGGTTTCTGGACGAATAGCATCTACCTTGGACTGATGAGGCGCAAATACGCCGAAACCAGTCTACAAGTGATGTTGTTCCTTCTAATTACAAACCAGAATGGTTGGTTATATCTTGCACATATACCAACCCCGTTTATCTTAGAAGTGTAATTCAATGTCTGTCGGGGCATATAGCCCGAGAAGTAGTTGTTGCTTCTCGGCTTCGCTTCGCTTCGCCTTGGGCATCATGGCGCGCAGTGCAGGAATCTAAATTCTCAAGCGCGCACCTACCAATGCATAAATGTTAGACTTTCTGCCTCACGGTCGAAGCAGAAACTACGTACTTACATATAAAGAAAAAATGATGTTTTGTGTAACTACCTCGTACAAAACCGGCTTGCTCTTAAAAATGTATTCGTGTGGTAATAATCATTTCCTAAAGTTAATTACCTTTACTCAATATAATAATCGGTCGCAAACGGTCGTGGATCGTGTGTTGTTGGCCCGCGAAATTGGCGGATGTTGTAAAAAATTTAACTATACCTTCCCCAGTAAGGCAAGGCCGAATATTATGTGTGTATATACAGTTATTTCGGACTTAATGATAATGTTGTACCTCGAAATAGTAATTGTCTCTCTACTACTACTACCACTTTGTTATGACATAAAAGAAAAGTTAATGTGATGCTATTAACAATTTATATTGTTGGTTTTCTACTTACCTACATCTCGAGGCCTTTCACGAGTATTAAACAAAAAAAAAATGTATTTGTATTAACCTGGAAGTTGTAGTAATTTACGAGAAACGATAAAAAAATTATTTTTTCATCAAAATATTCTAATTAAGTACATTTGGAAACATTAATAGTTTCTTTGTTTAAAAATTTTCTACTTCTTTTGCTTTCAATGAAAATATTTTTTTTAATTTTCAACGTTTTGGTAGCATTTTTTAGAAGGTAAATTTGTTTGTAAAAATTTCCTTATATGCCTATTCCTTTTTTTTCTACTTCTTAGATATGAAATTTTAGAATGAACGTTTCTTTTTATAGATAAATATGTCACTATAAAAAAAGAAATATACCTATATATGCAATTGATCTATTAGATAAGACAGATAATGAAGTTTTTTGTCAATTATTTAAAAAATAAGATAAAGTCAAATTAATGATGTTAACGCATGTCAAAATTTTGTATAAACCAATTGAAAAATGTAAATTTAAAAATGGGTTATCGAGGGAAAAAATAAAGGAGCGTTGCGAGATAAAAAAGGTGAGCGGTCGTCGGACCACCGACAGAAGCTTGCTTCTTATACACAATAGAATGACCATTTTTGACAATTATTGACCAATTTTGACAGTTTTGACAATTTTTCAAAAATTTTGACCATCTTAGACCATGTTTCCAAATTTTAACAATTATTGAGCATTTTTGACAGGTTCTGTCAATTATTGACCATTTTTAACAATTTTTCAAAAATTTTGACAATTTTTAACAATTTTATTATTGACCATTTTTTACAGTTTTTTATAATTACCATTTTTTCAAAATTTTGGCAATTTTTGACCATTTTTGGAAAATTTTTCTGATATTTTGACCATTTTTCAAAAATTTTGACAATTATTGACCGTTTTTGACAATTTTTCAAAAATTTTGACCATTTTAGACCATGTTTCCAAATTTTAATAATTATTGACAATTTTTTAGCATTTTTGACAGGTTCTGACTATTATTGACCATTTTTGACAATTTTTCAAAAGTTTTTACCATTTTTCAAAAATTTTGACAATTATTGAACAATTTTGACAGTTTTGACAATTTTTCAAAAATTTTGACCATTTTAGACCATGTTTCCAAATTTCAACAATTATTGAGCAATTTTGACAATTTTTGACAAATTTCAACAATTTTATTATTGACCATTTTCTGCAGTTTTTTATAATTATTGACCATCTTTTAAAAATTTTGGCAATTTTTGACCATATTTGACAATTTTTCGAATATTTTGACCATTTTTCATAAAATTTTGACAATTATTGACCATTTTTCAAAATTTTTGACAATTTTTGACCATTTTTGACAATTTTTCAAAAAATTCGACCATTTTAGACCATGTTTCCAAATTTTAACAATTTTTGAGCATTTTTGACAGGTTCTGACAATTATTGACCATTTTTGACAGTTTCTGACAATTATTGACCATTTTTGACAGTTTCTGACAATTATTGACAATTTTTGACCATTTTTCAAAGCTTTTGAAAATTTCCAACAATTATTGACCATTTTTGACAAGTTTCAAAAATTTTGGCAATTATTGTAAATTTTTCAAAATTTCAACAATTATTGACTATTTTACACCATTTTTTAAATGAGCTATCAATTTTTGACAGATTCTGACCATTATTGACCATTTTTGACAATTTTTCAAAAAATTTGCCATTTTTTAAAAATTTTGACAATTTTTAACAATTATTGACAGCTTTCGACAATTATTGACCATGTTTCCAAAATTTTGACAGTTTTCGAAAATTTTTGACCATTTTTCCAAATTTTTGACAATTTTTGACCATGTTTCAAAATTTTTGACAATATTTCAAAAATTTTAACATATTTGGCAATTAGAGAGAGAGACACGCGAGACTCTCTCTCTCTCTCTGTGTCTCTCTTCCGACCGTTTGGGAATCCCTCGTGCCGGTGTGTATGAGGGAGAGAGGATAGAGATAGAGGCGAGCCGCTGTGCAGCCTACGAAAGAGAGAAGAAGAAGGCGGCAGAGGAAGAGATAGGAGAGAGTTAGCGCAGCGGGCGGCCGAGAAAGAGACGAAGAATGAGTCATTGCGTGACGAACGCTTTTTCGTAACATTACACGTTTCACGAGTTCACTAGCCTTCCCAAAAGTCATATGTCGTGCAATAAGAAGCAATAAAGAAGGATGTTTTTGAAATTTATTTTTTTAAATCAGAAAAATTTTAAATCAAAGTAAAAATCAAATAAAATAAACTGAAATTATAAAGAATGAGATGGGATTGAGCTGAACAGAAAATGGTAGAGTCACAGTTGGACTTCTAAATCTTCAACAGAATAAAAAGCAGATAAAAATAATTGATAAAGAGCTTCATGGTATGAATATCATAATTGTATTGAGAGGAAGAAATTATCGAGGGAAATAACTTTCAATTTATTCAAATTAGAAAAAAAATTAAGATAATTTAAATCCGGAATAAAAATTAATTTAAAATTAATTAATAATCGAAGATAAGTTAATCAAACGTTATCAAACAGTTTTGAGACAAATGCTGGACTAAAACAAGGAGATCCTCTGTCCACTACGTGGAGCTCTCGGGCGGAGAATATCTACCTTGTACTGATGAGGCGCAAATACGCCGAAACCGGTCTACAAATGAAATTATCCCTTTTATTTGCAAACCAGAGTGGTTGGATGAATCTTGTAGATCATACCGACCCCGTTTAACTTAGAAGCGTAACTCAATATCTGTCGGGGCATATAGCCCGAGAAGTAGTTGTTTCTTCTAAGTGAACGGTCAAATTTTGGGAAATATTTTCAAAACTTTTCAAGGCGTTTATAGTATAAACCTATTATTCGATATCTATTGGTAACGCGCTTTACTCACTCCATCGGCAATTGTATGGGCAGTGAACGAATTCTCACCGTACAAATCACCTGGGGAGGATGGCATTTTTCCTGCTCTGCTACAACAGGACAGTGGATAGCTGTTACCCCAATTGGTCAAGTTATTGGGAGCTAGTCTGGTGTGGGGGTACATCCCTCTAGAATGGTCATTGGCGAGGGTTGTATTTATACGGAAAACTGGGAAAGTGAACAATTCAGTTCCCAAATTCTATCATCCGATCAGCCTGACCTCGTTCTTAATGAAATGTCTAGAAAAAATTTTAGACAAGCATATTAGGGAAGGGAGGTTACGAGAGTATCCCCCAAATCCCTCCCAGTATGCTTATCAAACGGGCAAATCTACAGATTTGGCGTTAAACAATCTAGTGGGGAAAATCAGCCCTTCCTGGCAACAAGGAAATAGCACTGGCGGCCTTCCTAGATATAGAAGTAGCGTTTAATAACGCCCTTCCAGACTCCATATGGAGAACGGTGAAACGCAGAGGAATCTGCGAACCAATCCGTTACTGGATCAAAAGCATATTATCAAACCGGTACATCACTACATCACTGAATAGTCACGGTAAGGGGACGGCGGCCAGGGGTTGCCCTCAGGGAGAGGTGCTTTCCCCCCTTTTGTGGTCAATACTGGTTGACGATCTCCTGGGTGAATTTTCCAGTCAGGGGATAGATGTGCAGGGATATGCTGATGATATAGTAATAATTATTAGAGGCCAATTTGAAGAGATAATTTCTAACATACTTCAAACGGCCCTAAACATAGTGCATACGTGGTGCGAGAGGGAACAGATGTCTGTGAACCCCCTCAAAACCGTAATTGTTCCCTTCACGAAGAAGAAAAAATTACAGTGACTCCGCCAGTCAATTTTAGGCGGCGTGAGCATTCCATTTGCGACGGAGGTGAAATATCTAGGGGCAATCTTAGATAAACAACTCACCTGGAACGCCCACTTGGAAAGAGTGATAAACAAAGCCAGACTATCCCTCTGGAATCTCAGAAGGGTATGTGGAAAATCTTGGGGTATGAACCGCCTTAGTGCCGAGCGACTTCAAAAAAGTATCACCAAATACAACCATGGACTTCGTCAGAAGCACAGGCTTGTGGGGTGAATTGTAATCCCTAGGGGTGAGCCACAATAGACCCAACGGGGGTCGCAGTGGAGGTGGCGAGAAGGCCCCACTCACATAGAACCTAACCTAACGCGCTTTACTAAATACGACAATTTTATAGGAAACTGTAATAATCTATTAATAATATTGACTAAAGTAAAATCAATATAATTACTATCGAGATATGCGGTTTTGACGTTGCAAGTAGAATTCCCTTATCACATATCCAATGGGATTAATCTTATGGATAGAGGCTTGAAAGATCCTGTTTTTAATTTCGTTTGTGTTTTATAAATTTTCCATTGTATTTTATACCGAAAACGAATTGAATTTTTTTATTTTAAGAGTCGGGGTATGATTTAAAAAAAATCCATTTAAGCAATAAGGTTACTTTCGTGTGCTACTTCTATATCGCAAAAGGCGGAACAATTATAATAAATAACCAGAAAATGCTACAAGGACGAATGTATGCCCCATAGAACGCTCGAATACATTCATTACATTTACTCTATGACAAAATGAAAGGGAAAACTATTCAACATACTATTAGATCGTGCCTATAAGTGCTTTATTACTTAATATCGGTCTGTTCACTTGACATGGGTGCAGAGCGATATAAATCGATTAAAGATTGGGTAAACAATAATGTTGAAGAATCTTTGTTGATTTATTTGTATATTGAAAATTGTAGTATACTATTTCTAAATGTGAAAATATGAGAAAAAGCAAAATTTTCATATATATTTTCTAAGCTCCATACTTCTCCATATTTCAGTAAACTGTGAGGTCGTGACGTTTTTAGAAAGCTAGTTTGGGAATATTTGAAAAAAATACAAATCATCAAAATAAGGCGTTTAAAATTGCTATAAAAAATAATTGATTGAAACCACTTTATATAGTATATAGGTAATTATAATTTTGAAGCACGGCTGCAAGAACAAAAGAAGAACTAAAGTGACCCAGTTACAGTATATTGCATTGGCACCAACTAAGTCGGTTAGTTATTTATGCGGTCGCAGTGTCGTTAAAATTATTTACGATTTTAGTTATATTTTATAGAGCTACCCAAAAATCGTTTATTAAAATCTGAAATCAATCATCTGCGCCATGATAACATCCTCTTTGTAGTTGTAGACATTTAATTCTAATTTACATTTATGTCATTGTATTTTGGTTGGGTGTTGTTCGGGGTGGACATACTAAAGTCTCACTATAATTTTTGTAATGGGATATTTAAGAACGTAATATAATTATGCTTTTCCGGAAAGTGTTCGTAAATATTACCATTTTGACAAACATTTTTAGAAGCAAGAGTCAAATATCTCTTAACATTCAGTTTTTTCCGGGCTACGAAATATAACTGTTGAGAAATCTTCATTTTTGCACTGTAAATAAATTACAGTAATTATTTATGTACTACGAAAATAATATTAAATAAATAATAGTTATCTATGCAACAAGTGCATAAATTGATGCTTTTTTCACCAATGGAAAAATTGACGCATGAGCCGCAGACGAATGCGTCAATTTCATGAGTGAAAAAAAGACACTTTATGCATATGTTGCATATACTATTTTTTCTACGTGCATTCAAAAACCAAAAAATATATTATTAAGTTTGCTCGAAATGGACTAAAAATGGCGTCGATTTGAATGTTTGTTTGTCATGATGACAAAACGCTAAGTAAAATAACAGATGAGTGCAATAAAGTCTTTTTTCGGCAACCGTCCGGAAAGTACCTACTTTCCGGACGCTTTTTCTGTGAGAAGGTAGCACTTTTCCGGCATAGTCCGGAAAGTACGTATTTCCCGGAAGGCCGGGAAGAATACATCGTTGCTGTCATTCAAACAAACTGAATCCCTTTAATATTAGCAATTGTTCGAATTTCTATATAAATATTAATAAAAACAAAAATTAGAATGTTAGTAATATGAGTAGATTCCACAAAGTAAGGGTCCAAACAGTAAATTCAATTAGATTGTTCCTAATTTTGTTCTAAAAATTAGTTTTTTTATCGTTTTGTCATCATGACAAACATAAAGATTCAAATCGTGGCCATTTTTAGTCCATTTAGATACCTATTACAAAGAAACGTGTTTTATTGATTTGTTATACATACCACACGGTTGCCGAAAAAAAAATGTACGCAACACGCCCGGAAACTGTTTTTTCGGACTCGCAGACTTCCAGGACGTGCCGTAGGCGAGTCTATTCGTCCAAAAAAACAGTATTTTCCGGACTTGTTACGTAATATATTATTTTGCACTAGTGCGAAAAAGAACTAGTTTTTTCCACAAAATAGAGTTCAATAAAGTATTGTTTCTTGCATGAACGTAGAAAAAAAACATTTTTTTTTCAATACATCAATTTTTCAACTAGCTATGATTTTTTTTAATTGTCACTACCATCACCTAGCTTCTAGCCGCTCTATTTTTATGGTAGCAAAAAATTAGGATACTTATTAATTTATGTAAAATTTTCTTCTCTATAACTTTTATTTTGGATTTTTTTGTAGCTATTACCCTTTTCTCAAAATTTGGAAAAGAAATACTTTCACAATGGGCTTTTAGATACTTCAGAGTATCTTATATCAACAATTCGCATTTAAAGGTCTATTTTCTTGTACTATTATGCATATTTGTACCAATGCAAACGACCTATTTAGACTATATTTCATTGTTGCCAAGTCGTCCCAATTTTCTTATATTTACTTAATTACAGTTTCCTGTGAAAATTGTCATATTTTAGTAAAGCGTGTTATCAATAGATGTCAATGATAATATTTTAATACTATTATAACGCCTTACAATAATAATAATAAGATAATATCTTTGACATCAATTTTTTTAGTCTATAAATTTTAAATCTTCTCAGTTGACATTCGTCAACGTTATTTGCGCCTGTTGTCGGTACTGAGCCTTCAACAAAACCTTCTGCACGCTCTTTGGACATCTTTAGTAATTCCAAATATTATTATAAATTATCTGTCAAGTTTACAATCATCGGAATATTCAATTTTAAAAAATCATAAATTATATTTATAAAGGAAACTTATACACGGATTCGCTCAACTTTGAGTGGCGCAGCTAATTGAGGATTAATATTTAGCACCAGCAAGTTTTCATTCGTCACAGTAAAACAAAAAAATCGTTTAATTGAAAACGGTACTTCGCTATTGTAATAAATCAAGGAAATATAGTTGTTGGCTATTGTTGCAAAAATGTTTTAAATCGTGCATTAGTACCTAATATGTCATTTACCATATGTCAAAATGATCGATATGAAGAATTTTATTATTTCTGATGTATAGGTTATTTCACGGATCTACGCATGTGATAACAAATATTTCACTGAGCACACTTACAACCGCTTTTATAAAGTACGAACGTAAATTCCTCTAATATTGTATTTCATAGGAATTCCAAATCTCTTCTTAATAATTTTGTTTATTGTAAATGATGGTCCAAAAAATTCTCCAAATTGATTTCAAGATAAGTAACTGCAGTGAGTATATTAATTTCGTTTAGTACAGATTGTGATTTGACGGAGAAATTAGACCAACCTGAAGCAAGAATATTCTTCATTTTTATATTTGGACGAAACCCGAATTTTTGCTAAGGGTATTACAAAAAAAATTTGTCAGGAAGAAACTATAAAATCCATAAAACACACCGATGGCGAAGGAAAAAGACTCATTAAGGTCGAAACACCTATCAGCACCTCATAGGAACAGCGACTGATCATCACCAGCAGATTTTATTTCTTATGTGTATTTAAATGTAAACGCGCATACCTAACAGCATCAGCACAGCACCGACAAGGCACGTCAACGCCTCAACCACACCGCATTTCTCAGAGAAAATTAGGGCTTCACACGAGACGAGAGTGGGCGAGAGTATCAAAAATCGTCTCGTCAATTCCGAAGAAATTGTCTTGTTCAAGTATCGTCTCGTTACCGGTTGTCTCATCCCGTCTCGCTTAATTTTAAATATTGATAATAAAATCCATAAATAAATTTTGATCACCAAGAATTTAAACATAGAAACGCTTGCATCACATCATCTTTCAATGATGTACGTGATTTTGTCATAATCTGCTGTAGAAAATAATCGGAATTTACGGAATTTTAAGAATATTGACAAACTATTACAAAATGTTTACATGGAAATAAAGTACAAAAAATGCCTAAATACGGAATTCAACGAATATTAACAAAATTATTGAACAAGTTTACCTGGAAATTCATTCACAACAATTATTTCTGACCTATCTTCTAGGTAAGTAAGTTTAATAAGGGGGAATGGTTGATATCTATTTGTTCGTTAAGAAGATTAGCAGAATTTTTTTTTATTTGCCTCAAGAGCTTCTAAAAGATTTAATTTAAAGAATATTAATGAAACCTTAACCATTCTGCTGAATTTTACGACCCTATTGTATTCGAGGCGATACAGGATGTGTCGATTTAATTTTGGTAAAACCGACCTGTTTCATCTTTTTATTCCACATAGAAAAAAAATACTTAACCACTTTAAATTTACAATAAAATATTTTACAGATTTTATATATTGTAAAATGTATTGTTCTCTATGTAGACCGTTTCTAATTTTTCTAATAAAAAACGAGACTCTGGGGTTGCTGTATGTGGCCTCGGTATCGCCCATAATATTTTCAAAAATGTCCCGTCTCGTCTCGTCTCGCTTTTTCGAGACAAGACGAGAAAAATCTCGCTCTCGTCTCGCTTTTTCGAGACAAGACGAGAAAAATCTCGCTCTCGTGTGAAGCCCTAGAGAGAATATTTTGCGGACGGCGTGCCAATACAATAATATCTCTGACAATATAAAGTAAAGCCTATAGGCGGGTATCGCGGCGGTGCGAAAATTTTCTCGGCTTAATTCTATTTTTCGACTGATTCATCAACTTTAAAAATTTAGTTAGCTTTAAACGAAGCGGTCTGAAACTTTGGCGTTAAGTTAACTAAACATGACAGTTGAAATTTGTTGACAGGCGCCCACTGCGTTGTTATATGCAACACTTAAAAAACAACCCTCGTAAATAACAATAAATAAAAGCATAATACAACAAATTTTCGTGTTTAATATTGGGGGGTCGTACTGTTTGTTCCTTAACATCGTACTTAATCCGAAAAAGACCTATAATCGTGAAATAGGGTATATTATGTTATTAATGAGATATAGGAACAATTTTTTCAAAGCTAAAATTATTTCCGTTGTTTTTAGTCTTCTATAAATAATAATAAATAAAATAAAGATAGATGAAAAAAAAATCATAATTTCTATCGGTCAACTCGACGAACTTCGTCAGTGGTACGTTATGATAAGACATAAAATTAAGTTCCATTGTAGTTACTATCGTGACAGGTCAACAAATTATATGCAAAATACCCCCAGTATATTTTACGCGTCTATAATGAGGAACAATGCCTTCGCCAGATTACAGCATTTGGTCGAACTCGGAACGGCTTTATGCTTCGTAGATTCGTTACAGTGGCGTACGTTAATATATTAAATAAAATAATTAAGATTTATTTTTAATATTTTCGAATGTTGTACCGAGATTTGGTAAATAATGTTGAAATAATTTCTATTTGTAATAGTATAGTTCAAAATATTGTAGTCTTTGTACTGTACTATTTATTTGAGGTCAGCGCCTTTAGTGTAGTGTACTGTACTCACAATCCACATTGTGAGTGTACCTGCTAATTTACATATATGTCAGTTTTTTAGTTTTTATCATGTCAAATGTTGTTCAATGACACTTAATGTAATTTCGCTAGTTATCACCAAATATAATAGTTCTTTGGCAGTATAGTAGTTTGAAATCTCTACCCATTCAACCTACAGTCAATTTTCAACAGGGGTGGAAATTATTGTTTACCCCACTTCTATTCTCCTGACCTTACTCCATGTGTCTGTCCAGCGATGGATTGAACATATTGATGCGTACTTTGAAGACTATTGAGCAATTTGTACCCAACAAAAGATCTAATGTGATCCCTTTCTTCTAATTACTTCCTGAGGAAAATCTCAAAGACTATCAATTTTCAAACAGGAAAATTGACACTAAGAGGATCATAAATTTAAATACCTTTATTCTGCAGCCGCCTCGATCATTTTTGATATGATTTATTAAATCGAACGTACCAGTTTACAGAAAGGGTACCGAAAGTAGCTATTTTCGGGACTTTTTTTTCACTGTCGGGACGATTTTGGGTATCTTTGACAATAACATGAACTTTGTATTTTATTATGACAGCGCTTGTCATGTAACATTGGAGTGTGGTTTTCGCTTTACAAATAAAAAAAAATGGAAATCAGTAGTAAAAATGAGGCTGAAATGATTCCACATGAGATTAGTGAATCTGCTAAAGAGGCTACTAATGAATTTTTGCCGGTAAAGTCAGGAGAGAGGTATGAATTGGTCTACAATTCATTTCAAAAATGGAGCTATGATAAAAATGTGCTACTATAAATGAACAAATAAAATGTAAAATCTCAAGACAATCAAGCCTCTGGAGCAATTACTCGATGCATAATTCCACAATGTTTTTGACGTCAGCGTTTAGCTTAGGTACGGCCGCCATCTCCACCTAGGTCGAGTGACGTATCACAAAGAATAATAGCAATGTATCAATTTAATACAAAATGTCTTATAAAATATCACTTTATTATTCTAAATTAAATTGTAATGTACTAATGATAAGACCTTGTAGGTTTTTAAAATTGAACAAAAAACAATAGTAGGCATTAAAAACGTCAAAAGCACCATTATTTATGTACAAATTGTCAAAACTGATACTAATTTCAAATTAGCATGAAGTTTAAAAGTAAATTACGAATAATGTCAGATTTATCGGAAAAACAACGAAACGAAATCTTAATGTTAGATGGATATGGTGATCGCAAACGGCAGTTGTTTAAAATTACAATTTTAATATTTTTGTTAAATTTCTATTATAATTTCCGGGTAAAGTGATACATTGCTATTATTTTTGGAAAAAGAAAAAAAATAAGCTTCTTTGTGATACGTCACTCGACCTAGGTTGCTATTTCAAAAAATTCAAGATGGCAACCGTACGCTAAACGCTGACGTCAAAAACATTTGACATTTGCTCTAAAATATGCAGAATAACGTCTGATTGATCGTCCTTGAATTTCATAATTTTCCATTTATCCGTTTCAAAGATAATCCCTTGGTGCGAGATTTTTCAGCAGCGATGTATATAAACTTAAAGCCCTTCTACTACTTGGTGGTGTAGGGCGTGTTGCAGTTACTCTTCCTTCGCGAATTTTTTCCATTCTATCCTATTTTGAGCTAAGTCCTATGCTTCTTTCCAGCTTCCTCCTCTTTCATCCAGCAATCCAGCTATTACCTTATCCCAAGTTTTTCTTGGTCTGCCCCTTTTTTTAATTTTTTTTTATTTTTTGCTTTCCATGCTCTCTTAACCGGTCTTACTCCATCCACACGCTGTAAATGTCCCCACCATTGTAGTTGTCTTTCTTCTATAAAGTCTAATGTCGATTGTATTCCTAGGTCTTTTCTTATATCTATGTTTTTCATTCTATCCTCTTTTGTTTCGGGACTCGCAGACTCATCCCTTAAAATATCACTTTCGGATCTTGTTACGCGAAACAACCATACAAAAAAAGGATATAAAACAACCCTAGCAAACCCTTAAAAATCTTATGGATGCCATATTGATGTAGCCGTTAATTAGAATCTAAATAAATCAAAAACTCTCTTGAGAAGTAACGCAAAATTATTAAATAACAAACAATAACAATTAACTGATTAACCTAATTTTTTTTTATAGATAAAACAATGGTTATGTGTTACGCCAATGCTAGTAGTTCTCTGAATATTTTCGCACAATGCAGTATATTCTCAAGAAATTATGCCGCAAAGTCATAACTTTTACTCTTGTGTGAACGAACGACTCACATAGCTATGTCAACCACCTCGAAGAAGAGCGAATATATAATTTTTATATCCCAACATTTTGTCTGTCTACTTATATTATTTTAGTTGACCTACTATCTTATTTTAAAATTTACCGGCTTACGCTTTATTCGTAAATTATACAGGGCGATCCTCATTGAAGTTATAATCCACACCTTGATATCAAAAGGTGAGGCATGTATTTAGTAATTGTTAATTTGTTGTTTAAACAAAGATCTAAAGTCAGTACACTTAAAAGCTGGTGTAATTTTCAGCATCAATAGTCATCCAAAACGCAAGAAACTCAAAAAAAAATATACAGTATTTTCAGTGGAGATGAATCCTGGATTTACTCTTGTGAACCCGAAAATAAACATCAGTCGGCTGTTTCGGTGTTCCAAGATGACTCAAAACCGACGAAAGTTATCCGTTCTCGAAGTGTTTCCAAAAAGATGGTCCCGACATTTGTCTCAAAAGCGGGTCATGTATATAGCAACAATTCCTCTGCAAACTGTTACTGCTGATTGGTACATATATCGATTTGTTTGCTGAGTTTCGAAAAACTAATCCCCAACGACGAATGATCCGCCACCAAGACAATGCAAGTTCCCACACAGCTCGAAAAACAATTGGGATTTTAAAGCAAGAGAACATGGAATTGTTGGACCATCTTCCATACAGTCCCGACCTAAGACCTAACAACTTTTTTACTTTTCCAAAAATTAAGAATGAACTGCGTGGTCAAAGTTTCCAGTCCCCAGAAAATACAACTCTATTCTGAATATACCAACATAACTGCTTCCAGAATTGGTTCCAAAGGATGCAAGAAAGGATTTCTTTTCGTGGAGAATACTTTTTTTTCTCGCTTTATATGCAAAATATAATAGACAACTCTCGTACAACCTCTAAGATGTTCACTCCGTCCTTTTATTGAAAATTTACACTTCATTACCCCAGCTTCTAAACGAGCTTCTATTTATATGCAGACTATGAATGGAGAGGTAAGAAAGAAAAGCGGTTTAAGAAATCACAGTAAATCAAATTAAATTTAAAAAACGGGTTTTTCTACAAATTAGTATTAAACATAAAAAAATATAACCACAATTAAATTATTATCCTTAATATTATGTAGGTGTATTTTACGAAATTGGTAACCATTAGGAACAAGTTTTTGTTGGATGAATCTACCCACATTTTCTTATTAAATTTTATAGAAAATTTAAGGAGTATAAAGTAATATATTTTAAATAATTAAGAAATGTCATAGGTTTATATTAATCATGAATTTAAATTTAAAGACTCACCGAATTTTGATGATTATATTATATAAACTGCAGCTTACCTGAAAAGAAAAAAATAAATAAATAAATTTTTTTTTCCGAATTACGCATGTAACGCATAGGCTGCATTACTGTTGCACGGTGCTTCGAAATCGTTCCGTTTTATTATTGTTCATGAAGCGCTATAGTTAGTTATTCGGAACGGTTGTATGCGCATTCTGTCATAGGGTGCATAGATAACCTAAGGGTTGTCAGTATTCGCCAGCTAACTTGATGTCCCAGAAATTACCAACTAAAAGAGACAGACTAATAGCGCCCTGCCTACTCGGCTGCTATTGATGGTAAAATTTTGACAAACGCCAATTGCATCGAACCTTATCAGGTGTTATGATTTTCAGTAGTGTAGCGTCACACAGTTATTGTTTCTGCTTTGTACAATAAAGTGTTTGTAAAAATGTCAGCCGTTAATGAAGAAAATCGTAAATGTACTAAAGGACAAACTCGTCAAGTGATATATAGAGTGTTTAATTATTTTAAGACATTAAAAAGTGATGAAGATACCTTAATACACGTGAAAATTAGTAGCGGCAGTGAGTCAGATTCTTCGTAAAGATAAAAACTGTTTATACCTATTCTTAGAAATATACCTAGCTTAAATAATTTCCCATTATCTTGTGTTTCTTTTATTCTCATTACTACCTGGAAGAAATTATTTAGTTTCTAACAAATTTTAATTATAGTCCGTCCGGAAATATAAGATCCTAACTTTATAATCTTCAATAAGATAAATAACATGTTATTGTAATGGGTACCTTATTGTTAAAATATTATTTATGTACTCAGAATTCAGGTATAAAGCAGATCCGTTTCTATTAAAATCAATATACCAATAATTATAACAAAGAATTAAATATTATTTATTAAGTTAGGATCATATACAGTATTCGCCAGCTAACTTGATGTCCTAAATGCTTTCTAGGGAGCTATTGACGCCGCCCATCCGATAACTGTAAACAGTGCCGTGCAAGTTCTGAGGATACGCTTTCTGTTACAAATTAACACAACTTGTACAATTAATAAAGTAAAGTCCGTCCGGTAATATATGAAACCGGTATCTTCAAGTTTTTTGTGGAGAGAAAGATATTTTTTATTTGCGTCGATGGTTGGTGGGTTAAAAAAAAAGGGAATTGTATGCTGGATTATATCTATTTGCTGATATTCTGGAGGCGTAAGAGAGAAGGAGGTACTTACGTCTTAGGTATAGTGGCATAGCTTTTTAAATTACTTGCAAACTGGAACATGGGCTTGTTCGGTAGGAACCAGTTGCTGTTCTCAGGACATGATTTTGATGCCTTTCAAGGTTTTGTATTTGAGTTTTAATGCATGGATCGTAAATTATTGCACCGTAATCCAATTTACTTCTAATCAGGGAATTTTATATTCTTAAAATAATTATTGTATCAGACCCCCATTTATGGCTAGATAAATATTTTATCAAGTTAAGTCCAGGTTGTGAGTTAAGGCCAGTTCATGCCACTTTAGTTGTGGGTCGAAGTCCTAGGAATCTTGACCACTGACTGTATTTTATATCATTGTTATTTTTTTTTTAGAGAAAGAAATCTAGTAACTTTCTTGGTATCGAAAATCATATAATTTGTCTTGTCTTTTGAGAATGTAAGACCTGTTTTGGAGGACCATATTTCTAATTTATGTAATGTTGTTTGTAGAATGGTTGTAGCGAGATAAGTTTTTGTTTTAATGTAAAGCACAAAAAATTAATTTTAATACTTAAATAGGATGATTTTTAATCTTTAAATATTCCTAATTGAATTCCTATCTCTTATAAAAATACTAGCTGAAACCGGACTACGCGTTCCAGTGGCTCAGTGGTATATGCTATAATGCATTATTAAGGTTAGATTTGTCTACATCGCTTCGATGATTACATAGAAAAATTTATGTGTGCACTGGAAAAATTCTAATATAGATAACTAATTTTGATCGGCATCGATAATCATAAATATATCCTTCGTTGAATGGCATCTTGTGTGGATGATCATTATTGAAAAGAAAAAAACTATCGGTTGCAGTAACATCGATTGACATTGATGATAATAATTTTATTTTGTTTGATATTCGATTAACTCCGAATGGTTTGTACCATTTGCCGTTTACTGTTCCAAATATCATAGAATTACTGTTTGTCAAAAAATAATGTAGAAAGATCATAGGAGTTGGTTGCTGTGGTTCAGTTGTATTTGCATTATTGAGGTTAGAGTTACTTCACGACATTTTGCTAAGAATCGAA
This sequence comes from Lochmaea crataegi, assembly GCA_947563755.1. NCBI lineage: Eukaryota > Metazoa > Arthropoda > Insecta > Coleoptera > Chrysomelidae > Lochmaea > Lochmaea crataegi. The sequence continues at coordinate 24,349,580 of OX387433.1, read as the reverse complement.
ATTATTTACTAGTCCAAGGACTTCGTACCAAAAACTTTGAAGATGATACTAAAAATAATTATAGTACTTCATATCAAATGTTTTCCTTACGCGCTTCGTTAACGAGCTATAGGGCTCCAAAGTTGGGAATTAAAAATGGTTTTTCATTTATAATTATTAAATGGCTTATTGGAAATTAGTAAAATTTCAACCGGAGACCATAGTTGCACACTTTTTGGCGTCATAAACAATTCTACACTACACGGAACAGAGTTCAATGGTTGTTGCAGCAATTTTTTGTTAAATATAACTTTTTTCAGTTAAAAATGCAATACATAACTTTTTAAACATCTTTAAAGAAAAAAGTCCTCTCGATAAAATTGACTGTTTAAGAGATACGGGCAATTTTATGACGCATTGCACACCTACTCTACGTCACAATTTTTTTTTGAATGTTTGATTAAAGTAAAAATCCAGTATTATTAGTAAATTATTGATAAATCGGTGCAGTCTACATTTATAAAAATAACTTTTTCCATTGTTTAGGTATGTATAACAAACTTTAAGGAAAACGAACATTCATTTAACAAAAGTAAATATAACAACAAAACCCTGGAAAATGAATAAATACATTCCATTAACAGAGTAACCAAATAATTAACGACAATAAAAAAGTTAGAAGTTTTAAAAAAATTGCAACAAATGTTCAATATGGTCCAATAGGTGTGCAGTGCGACATAAAATTGTCCGTATCTCTAAAACCATTTTTTATCGAAATGTCATAAGAGAACTGTTTTTTTAAATGTTTAAAAAAGTTAATTAGTGCATTTATAACTGAAAAAAGTTACATTTATCAACAAATTGCTGTATAAACCATTGAACTTAGTCCGTACCTGAGTTCACGAATGTAGTTTAGACTTGTTTCATGACGCCAAAAAGGTGTTTATGAACGGTTAAAATTTTACTAATTTCCAGTAAGCCATTTAATTAATTATAAATTAAATTCCCAACTTTAAAGCTCTATAGTTAATGGAAACGTAAATCGGCATAATTGTAGAGTAACAATCCTCGTTGGATGCGTGAATCCCACACCCAATACCCACAAAAACTAAATGTATGGGTTTGAATAATAGGCGACAAAATAATTGGTCCCTTTTTCATTGAGAGAAACTTCAATAGTTCGGCGTATTTAGATTTATTGGAAAATAGTATTATAACTGAGTTGGACCGGTTATTTCCAAACCCAAGTAAGTATTTTCAGTGATAATACCACGAGTGCTTGAATTTTCGCGATGTCTGTCGATTTATTTTATAACGAAACTGAGTTGCTTGAAAACACCACGAGTCCACGAGTCCAAAATTGGAAAGCGGGTTGGTGCTCACCGTGGACCTCAAGGCGTTATATGGGAACAGAATTTGCCGAGTGCTGACGATCTTCGCGGCGTGAGAGAAACACGCCCGAAGTTTACATGAGCTGGGTCAAAAGTCCGGTTTAATATCGTCGATGAATCGACTTACGTCGGCTGATTATTACACGCTTAGAAAAGATATGAGTAGAGGGGTTGGCAGGACGCGCTATATTTTGATTTAAAGGAGAGCATTTGAGGCGAAATAATGAGAATAATGAGCTGTGTTTTGACGTAATAAGTTGTTATTGTTATTATTTTGATTTTTGATTAGTTTTTTTTGGGGGCTTGTGTTTTAATTATTTGGTGTTATTTTATTCTACGCCTTTTATCATGTCTGTGGTGCAAATTGTTCAAAATTTGAGAACTAAAAGTGAACTAAATTTTGAAAAACTATTAAAACTAAAGGAAAGTGGTCGTCCTCTTTCAGATTTAATAATTAAACAGACTAGCAAGGACAAGAATAAACAAGTTCATCTCAATTTTCGCAGGTCTATGTATGATTTGTCTGATTGGATTTACGGATATGAAGTACTTAAGTGATGCATTTTACTGTCTCGTTCGAATAATTCTTTATAGTGTAAAAACGGTGCCCAAGACTTAAAACAGAAAATAAAAAAACATAGTTTATCGGCAGACCACATGAAATGTGCCGTGAGTTTTGCTACAATCGGTACTGTGGATATTCGTTCTCAATTAGACAATCCGTAATAGTTTGTCATATTTAATATGTATAGAAATGAATAAAATATGGTTGTTTTTTAAGAGAGCATTATTTTTATATAAAACAAGTGTGGCCCAAAAAAGTTTTTGTCTCTGGGGCTTTGGAAAGGAACAAATTTTGCTTTTTAACGGTTTTAACGACTTCTGGGCAGAAATTGGGAGTGGTTTTTCGAAAACTCCGCCTCCGGGGCGCTGGTCAGTGGAGTTTCGTATTTTAAGATTTTGGTCACATCACCTATGACCCACCTATCAAATTAACCACGAGCAGCCACTGCTTAAATATAGACACACCTCTATCATGAAACAAACATTTAAAGATTTGGCTTCAGTTGCTGATGTAGGTTATCTGCGCCATGATTTGGATAAATCTTTTACTGCTTCAGTTTCGTTAAACTTTTCACTAATTTACTGACAGTAGACCTTGTTATGATATTTCTATTAGGATATAAATTATTAAAGATTGTTCAAATTAAACGAGTTTATTCAATCATAGCCATCTAAATGTATTATTTTAAGATAATGTAGATGTAGCTCCGAAATTATGGTATAGGGAACATTACATGAAAAATATTCAGTATTTGTTAAGGATTTCAAAACGCAAAAAATATACAGGGTGATCCATTTGAAATAACAAAGTTCATTATTATTCCGAAAAAGGGAAAGATCTGACAACAATGTAAATACCACCAAAATATCGGCCATATCACAAGGTCCTTACACACTAAAATCTATAAAAATCGTGCGATCGGTTTCCGATATAATTGAGGCGTTCCATACTTAATACTCCCTTTGTATAAACAAAAATTTCATCGTAAGCCCATGATGAAGGGAAATTTTTACAAATAAATTAACCCCCTTTCAAAAGTTTATCGTACGCACCTGATAAAGATATATTTCTATCATGTGGTATATTTTTGAACTCAGTTTCACAGAAGTTAACGTAGTAAAGGAAAAACGTAGCCCGGACTACTGTCCACAAAGTCGTACCATAAAGTAAACAAATTATTTATACATTTTTTTTTAAATCAAATATTTCCTTTTTTCAAGTATGCCAATGATTCGACCAAATTCTTTGTGTCGTGTAGTTTAATTTAAACATAAAACAAATTGACAGAACGTCGCGAATATTGATTTTTATAGTTTTTTAATGCACTGAATTAGTTCGGTTCGTACGTTATTAATTGACTATTTAAATCGATGTAAACTGATAGGTTGTTTGGAGGTCAGGTGGAATTTTAACGAAAATTGTTATACGTCCACGGATATGTATTGAGGCCAGAATTTGAATGTGGAGGATGAAAAAAACGAATTTTAAATGAATCAAAAGAAGTAAGACAAGATCAAGTGTGTACCGGACAAGTTTATTAACACTAAAAACGCAGTAATTGTTCTGGATTTTACTATGTAATCGTAAATCGTCCAGATAGTACAAAGTCGTTCCAAAGTGGTACTAAAGAATGTTTAGGGTGGTAATTTCGTAATGGAAGGATTGGCCCAACAAAGTAGGAAATGATTATCAAGGTGTCTTGTTGTAGTCTAGCAATTATTTGCATTCTTGGAAGGATGTTGAGATCTATGGAACCAATTCTAGTAAATTTCGACATTATTGGTTTGTCAAAACTTCTTCAGTTGTCATCCTATCTACGTACGGTAGGTACCTTTTCTAACTGGAGTCTGTCGTTTCATCGGAATGACCAGAAATCTAGTCTGGACAATTTGTCGAGGCATCTTATAGAGTAATAGTATATTGTGTGACTAGGGGGTGAAACAAGTCGATTTCAGACTAGGGTGAAAGTATGAAATCTTGTTGCGTCACAATGCAATGCTAGTTTCAATGTCTGGAGCCAACTGTCAGTTTAGTTAAAATGACAAATATCGGGTTAGTTTGACAAAAAAAATAAACGAAAAATACTGTGACAGGATCGAAAGTAAAGCTGCAACGTCATTGTGCGAGCAGAAAATGATCGATTCCTACCCAGGGAATAAAATGATCGATTATTGCCCGGCAACAATCGCATTGGTCTAAAATTGACTACTTTCAGTTGGCTCAACAGGCGTTGAAACTGACATGGAGTCTGTCGTAATCCATGAAGAAATTACAAGGAGACGATCCAGACCTACAAATTCAGTTTTATGAAATTATGACTGGAAGAATATAGTACATTGTGTCACAAAAGCAGAAAATGAGCTTTAGCAGCACGAGACCATTAGATGCACGAGCGAGTGTAGCGAAGCGAGAGCAGCTGATAGTTAAGGGTGGCTAAAGCGCTTCCAGCTTGTGTGAAAAACAAAAAAACAAGAAAGATATAAAAAAAACGTTGACATACTCTGACGTTTAATTAAAAAAATTACGTGAAACCTCAAAGTAGTCGAGAATTTTCCGCCCTTGGGCTGCTAAACAATACTTTTTGCCCTATTTTTGGTGTTGGCGAGAAAAAATGAACATACCTTTCTTCAAATATTTGCTTTAGTAATGGGTGTACTTTTTTTTAATGGAAATTGTCGCGTACATCCCAACGTAGCGCTACTGGAGCGATCATCAATTCCCTGCTGACACGTATTTTGTCAACGATCAGATGTGGGCGCTGTGGTAACAGTCTCCATTTTTTCCATCAGAATTGAATCAATAATCAATAATATAATAATAATGACTTCCATTTATATCGAATGTCATGTTAATAAACAAATAAAATGACATAACCTATTTTTGTTTGAAGATATTTTAGACATTTGTATCCTGAAATTGAATGGAAACCAGTAGAAACTATTAAATTAAATTGAAATCGAAGATGAATAAATAATTATTGAAGTCATATATCAAATAAAATTAGGTTGTATTGTTATATTGTTGCGAGATCACCAACTCAAAGTCGGCTCTGTCTCTCGACTATAAATTTTGGAGAATGCGCTCCTTTCGAGAACATTCTGGAACATCGTTTTGTTTACGCATAGGACGGGCGTGGAAGTTCAAGAATTTCCAGAATTTATAAAGACTATATATACGCGAGTTAACAATTAGTGAAACGAAGACAAAGAGTTAGTTCGCAGACAGTTTACAGAAGTTCTTAGTAATCGGACAGTGAATAAAATAGTGAAGATAAATAGTGTAATATTCAAGTGATTAAAATAAATTGAACTATTATACCGAGTGTAAATAAATTAGTGGACATTAAGTAAAGTGTGCATATAATTTAAGTTTAATAAATAAATTAATAGATAGTAATTAGCCATAGTAGTGTGTATAATTTTATCCCACCCGATAAAACTATTTAAATAAATAACAAAAACATTACAATATCATGATTAGACGTTCAGCAGAATTAACAATCGATGGATCACTCTCTAAAAATCGCTACCTGATCAACTTTGTTGGGATGAACGCGACCAATGTGAACAAACAAACTGTCGTTCGGTTATTAGAGTGATGCAAATCCACAACCATTTATATTAGAAGATTCTGCGATTGATCCCTTGTTTATAACATAAAATTTAAACACTGAAATATATACTCTTTCTAAAGTCATTGTAAAGATAGAAATTTGGCGTGCACACAGGGTAGTCCATTAGTGTGTGGAAGTGCAATAACTTACTTAGGATAAAAAATACAAAGAAATGTTTTAAATAAAAGTTGTTATATTCAGCCTAAGCGAGACATCATGAAGTTTACTTTTTTTTTGTTGAGGCTAATTTTAAGGACATTAATAAAACTGGAGAAATTTATTCACAACAATTACACCTGAACTACTTTCTAGGTAAATAGGGATTGATATACTTTTGGTCGTTAAGAAGATTACTTCAATATTTGTTTTTATTTATCTCAAGGGCTTCTAAAAGATTTAATTTAAAGGATTTGGGTTCTACATGCAAAATTTCAAAATGTCTAAATTTGAGTCGAAAGTGTGTTGGTTTGCTAATAAATAGCTACGTTTGTTTTCTGAAATTCTAGTTTTAAAATTCCTAAAAGTTCTACCTATATAAATTTTTTCACAGTTGTCATTACCACATTTTAATTTATAAACTCTTGATTTGTTTACTTTTGAAGATTTAGATTTGTTATTTTTAATGAGTTCTGATAAATTGTAATCGGTTTTAAAGCAAATATTCATGTTTAACGTTTCTAAAAATGATTTAATTTTTAAGGATGGTGTTCCAAAGTATGTTAAGCTTTTAAATTGATTATTTTTATTTTTATCAGAAAGAAATACTTTAAATTGAACGTTAGTTCAAATTATAATGGATATTTAAGCAAATTAAATTGTTTTATTTCATCGTTTAGTATGGATCTTCATCAAGTCAAAGCCTCATCTATTCAATGTTAGTAGTCCCTTTTCGGAGGTCCCACAGTAACTTTGCAACAAAAAAACAATTTTATATGCGATAACTTTTTATTATTATTGAAAGGAATCATTTAAACGAGTAACGCACTTAACCAACAGCACATTATATCGTACAATACACATAACACAGTTGTGGAAATTGAACGTGATTGATTAAGCCCAAACATTTGTTTGGAATCAACAGGTCAAAAGTTAATCAACATAACGGCATGTTCTAAAACGATTTTATATACTCGAAATTATTTGTTATCTATAAAATATTTATTTTAGACGCTACCCAGCTGCTTGACCTATTCGGTTGACTTGAAAAATATTTGAATATGTTCAGGGCTAAATTTAATAATAAATGAAAAAGTGCTCAAAGTACAAACTATTAAAATTTAAGCGATATATATATTAATTTTCATCTACTTTCTTGAATAGCTTTAAAATTATGAATTTTAAATTTATAAAAAATGTATACAGGGTGTTCAGAAACTTTCCTGTCAAACGCAAACTACAGCTGATACTAGATGCGAAGTCATGTTTTTAAGCATATTTCAAAAAACCGCTACATAAATTGTTTACTACAAATCCGCGTTTTTTATTGCCATCACAAGCGTTCAACGTGGGAAGGGCAACGGGTAAATTTGACAGATTTTACATTACTTTGAATTTTTTGATCAACTCTGTGTTATATTCTGAAAAAATGTAGATTATTAACAACAAGAATATTATTGAATTTTATAACATATGTTCTACATTATTTGTTCCAAGACATAAATCCAATCGTTCCTTCTACTATGAGCCCTGTCTTAGTAAAGTTGGCCCAAATAACAAAACAATGTTTTTGAAAAGATTTACCATATTAACAATATAAACGTATAAAATATTCATTTAGTTTTAGCTTGAAATATTGTATTGTAACAAAGAAAATAATATTACAAACTTCGAAAACTCTCCAATTGAGAAAGTCAACTAAACAAAATAAAAGCAAATTACCATAGAGCAAACATCGCCTTTTTGACTGATAACTGCTTCGATTCGTCTTTTGGCATCTGGTGTAAAGCCGTTCCAAATTTCTTGGCATTTTCATGATATGCCACAAGGTTGCAACCGGCGATAGATCTGGACTACTAGACGCCCAATTTAAAACCGAAATATTGTGTTCCATCATCCAATCTTTGACTTTTTAGCCATATGAAAAGCGGCGCCATCTTGTTTAAGTCTCAAGTTTTAGAGAGTTGGGCCAACTTCACTGAAACTGGGCTCGTATATTACGATGTTATACGATATGACCTGGACATTGAAATTCCCATATGTTTAGCAAAAGTTTTACTCCATCCGTTTTGTGAGCGATCCGGTTAGTGTGACCGTACCTTAAAGAAAATTTAGTCAACCAACCGGATCAAAGTTGTTATACAAATATTCGTTGACTGTATCCCTAATGAGATACTAGAAGAAGAAAAAACTACCTATCACGTTTCTTTCAACAATTAATTAAAATTAACAAATAAGCATCAATTATCTGTTTCTCTTTCATGCGTAAAATGTTACCCTGTGTGTTATTGTTCTATAATTGCCCGCTAAAGCAGGAATCAAGGTTGTTCTTTTGATTAAAATGCACGTTCTAATCGATTCATATATGAATGTATGTATACATTAAGATCTTTGTATATATTATAAAAATGAAAAAAATTTAATGAGTCGTGATTTAAAGTTTACATGTAGGAAGTAAGAAACGAATTGTAATGAAGAATGAATGTGGAAAAAGGAAAAAACGAACGAGAAAAGAAGAAGTATATGCAAACACGGGGACTATGATTTTACACCACCGGCGAATTCACAGCAAATTGAATCAGCAAAAAAGGCGACCATGGACGTGAATATTTATAATTTGTAACAATGCCAACTCTTATTTAATAATGTGATTATTTACTTAACCACCGAATTTACATACGTCTATCGCGACGGTAGTTATATGTGACAAAATGATAAAAAGCCGAGGAAGATAAAGTTTATCCAAAATCAATTGCAAAAGCCTGTTGGTCTCTCTTGCCGACTATTTACATTATGCCTGGCGTTATCCATGAAACTGGGTTCCTCTAGGTTGGGTGTAAATTTGGTTTTCGGAGTTCATATTATCTACTACCATGATCCTATTCTCCTCAATGCATGATTATATATCTTGAGCCCTCGTCAGTTAATGCAGTTTTATCTTGCCATGTTTTTCTCATCTGTCCTTTTGATAAAAAAATTAGAGTGTGTGCTTAAGACCGCACGGCAGAAGTGAAAACTCTATGTCGATGATCTGTTGAATTGAGAAGTGGGAGCAACCGATGCTTGACCTTGAACTTGTAGTGGCGGTGAATTGTCATCAATGTTATATTTCGCAATTTTCTTCTTCACGCTTTTTTGTTAAAATAATTATTATTACGTACCTATAACTATTAAATTAACAAAGACAATTATTAAGTATGAATTGAATATACTAAACAGCGACACAACAGTGAAGAGCAGCTGACTGTATCTTTCTCGTTCGGGTACACTCGGCGGTCCCGAGTTTGTATTGTTTTGTATAAGTTATATGCATAAAATAACAGATTAAAAAAGTGAGATATGGAAGAGAGAGGGAAATGAGAGAGAGAGAAAGAAAGGGTATTGCGTGTGATTACAATAATTATTTTAAATTGTCAGAATCTAAGACGGATTCGGTAAGGATCGCGACCCTCGGAATATTGTAAGACTTTTTTCTCTTATCGGACCATTTTTGACAATTTTTCAAAAATTTTGATCATTTTCAACAATTATTGACCATTTTTGACAGTTTTTTATAATTATTAACCATTTTTTCAAAATTTTGACTATTTTTCAAAATTTTAACAATTATTGACCATTTTTTGACAATTTTTCAAAAATGTTGACAATCTTTGACCATTTTTTTTAAATATTTAACAATTTTTGACCATTTTTCAAAATTTTAACAATTTTTGACCATTTTTCAAAATTCTAACAATTTTTGATTGGATATGACAATTATTGACCGTCTTTGACAATTATTGACCATTTTTGACCATTTTTCACAAATTTTGACAATTTTTGACCATTTTTCAAAATTTTAACAATTATTGATCATTTTTCAAAAATTTTGACAATCATTGACCTTTTTTTTAATATTCAACAATTTTTGCCCATTTTTTACAGTTTTTGACAATTTTTGATTGGTTTTGACGATTATTGACCGTCTTTGACAATTTTTTAAAAAAATTTCAAAATTTTTAACTATTTTTCAAAATTTCTGGCAATTATTGGCCATTTTTTCAAAATTTTTACAAATATTGACCATTTTTGACAGTTTTTGACAATTTTTGACAATTATTGACCATTTTTATAAATTTTTGACAATTTTTGGAAATATTTGGCAATTATTAAGCATTTTTTCAAAATTTTGACAGTTTTTGACAATTATTGACCATATTTCAAAATTTTTGACAATTAAATTAACAAAGACAATTATTAGGTATGAATTGAATATACTAAACAGCGACACAACAGTGAAGGGCAGCTGACTGTATCTTTCTCGCTCGGGTACACTCGGCGGTCCCGAGTTCACCCGATCGAGCCTTTCACCTCAGAGCGTGACGGATCAGCCTAACTTACTACCTACGGAAAAATCTGTGTGCGGTGCGCCAAAAGAAGTTTTCACTTCAAAAATCCACGTCTTATCCAAAGCGTTTGGTTTATATAAGTTGGTATATTTTTCTTCGGAAGATTTTATAATAAACTGTAACTTCTTGGATCGTATCGCAGGACTCCATTAAAAATTTTCAATTATTAGTTTGTTGAAACTTGGCACCAATAACGTACAACGTACATCAGGAATTTTATTCTTATTGGTTCTGCCGATACATGCTATCTTTCTCGTACATTTTATGCACCACTTGTTGAGTTGAGTTGATAGATATCGAATAATATATTATTCTAACGCTTTACAACAAAGTAACAACTAAGAAACAACTACTTCCCGGGCTATATGCCCCGACAGACATTGAATTACACTTCTAAGTCAAACGGGGTCTGTATTTGCGCCCTTCTAATGGCAAACCAGAATGGTTGGTTAAATCTTGTATATCATACCGACCGACCCTGTTTCACTTAGCAGTGTAATAATTCAATGTCTGTCGGGACATACAGCCCGAAAAGTAGTTGTTTCTTCTTAGTTGAACGGTTAACTGTTTTTGAAAAATATTTTTCAAAACTTTGTTGTAAAGCTTTAGAATAATATATTCCTCGATATCTATTAATTTATGACATGCCCAAATCTAACAACGTTTTGTTCCATACGATTTAGATGTAATAGAGAAAGAAAAAGGGCTTGGGGTATTTCTCAGACGATAGTAGTAGTGGGGAGCTGGTGCATTATCAATAGCTCCCGAATTTGTCCCGGCTTCGTCTTCGAATCCCAATACTGGGACCATTTGAAATGGTAAATTAGTAAAAAAAAATTTATACAAATTATTCAAATTTTACTCTAGTCATACATTGTTTGTAAAAATTGTTCGTACTTATATTATCTTAAAATTTTCTCTATGAAATTATTATAATATTATTGCAAATAAACCTGAAATAAACACTATATTTATGTTATATAATAACATCAATAATCTATAACATAAAGGGAATTTCTCAACACCAGCGAAGCTTGAAGGAATGCGCTTCTAAAATAATTACACACAGTGCTGGAAAGTGGTTGCTGGGTTTTTGCGCGGATTGTATGTATGTATGTTTGATATATGGGCCACGTCGCCGTAAATTTTAAATGGATAGTCATTACGATCCGTTTCTATTTCCATAAAATTTCGAAAAAAAAAATCTAAATCTATTTTAAATGTACCAGGTATCGTCAGTTTATTGTTATATCGGGTGTTTCAATTAAGAGAGGTGAGTCTGAGAAATACCCCCGTCCTTATACACATACAGAGTGAGTTTTAAGTATGGAACGCCTCAATTATCTCGGAAACGTTTCTCACAATTTTTATAGATTTTGTTGTGCAAGGATCTTGTGATATATTGCCGATATTATGGTGGTATTTACATTGTTGTCAGATCCTTTTTTCGGAATAATAATGAACTTTGTTATTTCAAATGGATCGCCTTGTATATTTTTTGCCTTTTGAAATCCTTAAAAAATACTGAATATTTTTCATGTAATGTTCCCTATACCTAAATGCCATACATTCGGAGTTATAGCTACATTTACATTATCTTCGCCGAAGTTAAAATAATACATTCATAAGTCTTGGGGGGCGTCCATTTATTACGTGAGGTGTTCAGGGAGCCGAATCTTACCATATCTCACTTGGGGGAGAGGGGGGGTCTTGGCAAATATCACGTAATTTTTTTCTAGGAGAAAACGATGTAAAATTGCGTCAAAGTTAAGTTACATTATCATAAAAAACGTGTATTAATGATCTAATTTTATCACTGTGATTTTAGATTACGGTAATATTCCCAAATACTAGTATTTGCTAGTCTTAAATGAAAGTAATGAAGCAAATTGTTTTTTTTAATAAATCATAAATTTTGAAAAATCTCACTTAAGATTAGGGGTAGGGGAGGGGGTCGAAAAAAATCTTACTACATCTCACCAAGGGGGGAGAGGGGGTTCATAAAATCCTCAATAATGCCTCACGCTATTAATGGACGCCCCCTTGTTAGAGTTTATTGAAAGTCACAATGGATCGAATATCTGAAAAAGAACGAATTGAAATTTTAATGATATTAGGATATGGTGATATGCGTAGAAGTCAACAAAAAACGTATAATATATATAATAATTTATATCCTAACTGAAATCCCATAACTACTGTCAGTAAATTAGTAAAAAAAGGTTAACGAAACTGTTTAACGAAATCAGGGCGCAGAAAAACTGCATCAACTGAAAACAAATCTTTAGAGGTCTGTATGCTGTTAGAAGACTCTTGAGTACTAGACAAATATCCAGGGAACTTGATATTTCGCAAACATCCGCAATGAAAATTTTTCGTGAAAACAAATTCCATCCATACAAAATAAGATTAGTTCGCAAACATAATGATGGAAAAATGTTACAATCAAAACGATTCAAGTTTTCTAAGTAATGTTATGTTTTGCGATGAGGAAACGTAAAATGAGTCAGAAACTTCTGGGACACCCAGTAGCGTGAATAATACTTTCGATTGAAGATCGAAAAATTGTAATGAAGTGCTTGCAATTCATTAAATTTATGATGTAGGTTTTGGAAAGGTCGTTCGAGATAGTTGGAATTTCGTCTTAGATAATTTAGATCGACCTTCCTGCTTACTGGAGCTGTTAGAATATTTTAAATGTAATAAATGAACAAAAAGTTTATCAAGGTTGAAGACAATTTCCATTATAGACGTATTAAATGCAAATAATAGAATGAAAGTGATGTAAAATAAATCTTAGAAAATATCCTGAAATTAGTAACATCCTCTAGCAACAAAAAAATTTAGCACTCAATTCCTTTGTTAGAGATGTAGAATTAAATCATTTAAGTATATATGGCAACACTGTTAACAGAATCATGTGATTTCTGGATAGTAAGTTTAATATGAGAAATAATATCATCGACTTCAGACCGGAGGATGGAAGAATTGCTTATTCAAGAATAAATATGGGAAAAAACACAGTAACATTAGTTAACTTATACGCACCTACTGAAATGGCAGATCCGTACATAAAAAATGAGTTCTATGAGACAGTTTTCAAAGTTTGTGATAACATATCCAAGAAAGATGAGATAATAGTATTAGGGGATACGAACGCACAACTAGGGAAAGAGATATACTTGAAAGAGATAATCCTTAATTCTAAAGGGACAATACATGATATTACGAACCATAATGGTCAACGACTTTGCCAACTTGCAGGACAGCTAAATATGACAATTCTCTCAACCAAATTTACACATCCCAGGTGGCACAAAGCAACATGGAGACACCCTGGTGGGCAGGTAGAAAACCAGATAGACCATGTTCTAGCTACCAAAGAAATCGGTAATAAAACGATTGACACAAGGACATATAACGCCATATAACGCCGACACGGATCACTATCTGGTGATCACAAAAATTCGTGGCTTAAATATGGCAAAAGTACACTACAGAAGGAAAAACACAAACACGTTCAATGTAGGAAATCTAGCAACAGAACAAACAAGGAAAGAATACGAGGAAATATATTTTAAACACACACAAAATTAAGCAACAATGAACACAAATAATATTGAGTCTATGTGGAGTAATATGAAAAACAACATACTAAAAACCGCAGATGAAGTGCTGGGGAAAAAAGTAACGAACTACAAAAAAACGACTGGTATGATGACGACTGTAAACAAGTAAGAAAACAGAAAAACGAAGCAAGAATTACATGGATTAACACAAAAACAGAGGCAGATAAAAGAGAATATGAAATAAAAAGGAATGCCGCCAATATTATGTGTAGGAGAAAAAAGAATGAATGGATAAATAAACAATTAGAGCACATCGAACAAGACAGTACCAACCACAAAATAAAACAGTTCTACAAAAAAATAAAAATTCAATACAATAATCCGGGAGCTAAAACAAGAGGGAATGGAATACGGGAATAATCACACCTATTCATAAAAAATGGGATAAAAAACAATGTAGAAATTACCGAGCAATAACATTATTGAACTCCGCATACAAAATCCTGGCTAATCTTATCAACACAAGATTAAAAGCAGAAGCAGAAAATGTATTAGGAGACTATCAAAATGGATTCAGGCCTAGTAGATCAACTATAAATGCCATACATACGCTAGAACAAATATTTAAAAAAGCATGGGAACACAACAGGGAAGTTCATACAATTTTTATTGATTTTAAAAGTGCCTTTGACACAATTGACAGAAAAGAATTGATGAAACGGTTAGAAAGACTAAATATTGATAAAAAACTAATAGAGCTTCTGAAAATGATAATGGCTAACAACAAAGCAAAAGTGCGATTCCAAGGAGTCACATCGAAGGAATTCCTCGTAAACAAGGGAGTCAAACAAGGAGACTCGATCTCCCCAACTTTATTCAATTTGGCATTGGAGAGTATCCTAAGAACAGCTAAACTAGAAAGCAAAAACATCATAACAGACCATATTCAAATCATAGCATATGCAGACGATTTAACCATAGTAGCAAATTCAAGACAAGAACTTATAAAAGCAATTGAAGATAGGAGAAGAGGCAAAACAACTTGGAATGGAAATCAACGCGGACAAAACAAAATATATGATAATAAGTAAAAAAACCGAAAATAACGAAGGGAACTTAAAAACGCAATGGCATTCATTTGAAAATGTAACAACATTCAACTACTTAGGAGTGACGATGAGACAAACAGGAAAAGAGCGGGTGCAAGAAAGAATACTCAATGGAAACCAAGCCTACTGCAGAAATAGAAAACTTCTGAAAAGTAAAGCCATAAATAAAAACATCAAAATAAAAATATACAAAACACTAATAAGACCAGTGATCGCGTATGGCTTAGAAACAACGGTAATAAACAAAAAAGAAGCAGAAGACTTAAAAATCATGGAAAGAAAGATTCTTAGAACGATACTGGGGCCGAACATAACAAGAACTGGGGAAAGGAGACTCAAAACTAACAAAGAAATAGAAATCGAGTTAAGCAATGAGACAATAGTGAAATATATAAAAGCACAACGCCTAAAATGGGTAGGGTAGACGAAAGCCTGGAGAAATGATAAGAAGAATAACACAATGGACTCCTCTATGGCCGAGAAGAAGGGAAAGATCCAGAGAAAGTTGGAGGAATCAGATAGAAGAGGATACAAAAAGGATGGGAATCAAAGAGTGGAGAGAAAAACGCAGAAATAGAGCAGAATGGAAGAAAATAACTTCTGAAGCCAGGACACACAAGAAATTGTAATAATAAGGAGTGAAAAGGGAGTAATCCACCCTAATAAATGGATTTAAAAGCGCATTAGCGTTAGCCATAATCTATTAGATTTAAAGGCTTGATGAAGTTCAATAACATTCTTACAATTAGTTTACAGGTTACAACGGTTTTAGTTACCCAGCTTTGTAATTTTCAATGCGTTAGAGCTAATACCACGTGATTCTTGTTCTGAGTGCGCAGCGCGTTGTTATCTTTCGATATCATAACAACAGCAATCTAATTTCTTGGCGATTTGAGATGGCGTTTACATTTTTCACTTATTATTCTTGTGTTGGTTATACTAATCAACCCGACAAGATATTTTTCATTTGGTATTGGGGATGTTCACACAGAATTTTCAATATGAAGATCTGCACCTGTCAAATCTCGATAAGTATAAATTTTAGATATAGGGTATTTTACATAAAGTGACATTAAAATTCAATGTAGAATCCGAAAACATAATAATATACAGGGTGTTACATTTAAAATATCAAAGTTGTCGTTCACTTTCGATATAACCGGAAGTGACATGTATGTCAAAATTTTCCATAAATTCGCCATCTATACCAAGGGGATGAAGAAGCAGGAAGAAGAGGTAAAAGAACATTAACTGATAGATCACCAGAAACAAGAACCGAAGGGGAACAAACAAAGAAATTGTCTGGAACGAGGCAAAAAAAACTACTAGAAGAAGGAAGGGAAGTATACGGAAACGAAGACAGCAATGGACAGGAAAAAGGGAATGGGAACCAAAGTAGGCTTAAGATTAGTAATAATAATAAATATAGACTTAGTTATAGTATTAGTAATAATAAAATCATAAGTGGGATTGATAGGAAAAATATTCATAATATTAGAGACGAGAGTAAAGATAACGGGGATATAATAACTAATAAAAATTAAAAAAAATTAAAAAATGAGGAAAATAATAAAAATACCAATAGATTTAGAACTAAAAAAAATAAAAAACAAATAAAGGAGTTAAATTAAATTTGTACAATTTTGTATGGTGAAACCCGGAACGTCATTTCTTTTCACTAATTTCTCCGTTATATTAATTCATCTGACAGTTTTGTGACAACTAAGTAGGTATTTAAAGATGACAGTAGCCTACTAAGTTTTTGTCGATTTTATTTGATTCTCCATATAAATATATGTGGCGTGGGCAAAGTGCCGTGAGAAATAATATTTCTCACAGTAGGAGCAATATTTGGTTCTGATATTAAGTAAGGTATGAGAAATACGTCACTTTTCATAGCAGTTGTAGAAAAATGTATTTAATGTGACACCTTTGCTTTTGACGAGGCGCACGCATCCCCAAAATGACTCCGCGGATACCTATTTTCAACGTTGAATTAAAATTATAAATAATGGACAAAGAGTTCCGGAACTTGGAATTTTTGTTAATGGAAGTTTACTCCTCTTTCAGAATTTTTTTTTAAATGTCTTAAATGTTAATTATTTTCGGGATATTGGCAAAAAATGATATCCTTTTTTTTCATCTTTATTTCTTTATAAATAAATTTTTTATTTGCTAATAAACGCTCTCGATACCTTTTTCTAGACATAATTCCGAATCTAATGAGCTATCACACATATTTTTAGAAGCAGCATCTCAATTTTTCACCATTTTCAACTTGTTGATTAGACTATTATACTTTTGGCTTGAAAACAATGTATCTGCATTAATAACCGAGATAATTACGAATAAAAAACCAAAATGTTCATAAAGCATGGTGCTACAAATTGACACCAGCTGATACCCTCTGTTGCATCCTACATATACGAAAATTACATTAAAAAGATATTGGTAAAAATACCTTAATGGACGCAACTTTGAACCCCCTAAAATTTGTTGTCAACACCTGCTTGTCTGAAGACGAGGAAAGTGGTATAAGTTTAGGGGGCACCAGCTTTAGACTCGTCCGAAAACGATCACACATGCAAAATATAAAGTTTTATTAAAAACCACCTGAACGATACAAATGGCGATAAACGCATATTTTTACAACTTGTATATATAGGATATAAGAAAATCCTGCGAATAACTGTTTCTATGCTCGATTATTTTCTTCTATTGTATATTTGTCGGTTGCGGTTTCCGTGCGAGAATCATTTTTACGCAAGTGAAAATAATCAGTAAAATAATAATACATCTTCAAGCTAATGAAGTAAAATAAAATTGGATTTGAATAGATTAATAAACCGTGATATTTCAATTGTAATTATAAATGTTCATTAAACTACTGAGAATCATTGTTTTTTTTCTATTTTTTATACAATTTTGACTGGTGAATTACATACCGGATGTACAACTGAGAAAGGTCGCAGATGTATCTAGAGACTAGAAAATTTATAGGCAAAAATCCAAAAATGTGAAAATATAAATTTAAAATAACAGATTTAATATCATCAAATTCTATCAAAATAATAATATTTTAGATAGACTGGTAATGTCGAAAAAGAGAAAGCCTCTGATCCAAACATTTCAAAATTCTATCTTATATAATTTTTGAGAAACGTCTACTTAATGGCGGGTCGTCGTGAAAAGCCTTTATCTGTCCAAAAATAAACAATTTGTTGAAAAATGTTATTCGGGTTTGAAGGATATAAATTTATGTAGACGTTTACGGGGGTTATGTTAAAAGTGTACTGTATAATTTTTATATACATGGTGATTCATTAGTATAATAAAGTCCAATATCTTGTAAATCCTCAAAGATATTCGAATAAAATTTTGACCGGATGTAGCCAGCCTAAGAGCCTATATTTTAAAATTAGTTCCAGAACGCCGTGCCAGATAAAAGTTACAGTTTTTCAAATGGGTATAGGATATACTTAATCAAATTTGAAGTATAGTGAAGTAACTTTCATTAACCATTTAAAAAAATTGTGAAATCGATGTATTCGAGTTTGCACTCACCCTGTAGGTACGACCATCACAGACGTATGGCTGTAACAGATTAATTTCAAAAAGTGTAGTTTAAAGTATACTCATTACGATTTTCAGGAACAAGTGGTTTTTAAGGTTTAAAATACTCTTTATTAAAAGTTTGTCATCCCTGTATACAATTGTCAAAGAAAAATAAAGCCGATGGTCTGGCGTTCCTTTGACTTCTTGTGTTCGTCTGAGGTAAGAATGGCTCCTTGCGTCTGTGGCATTATCCATATGTTATGGTTAGATTTGTAACTTTGTCCCTGGAATAGAATTTTAGCTCCCATAATCTTTCGGCTGGGATATCCCTGAAAAGCAGCTGAAAAACAGGGTCTCAATAGTTGATTGGGTTTTAGATTTGGAGAAGGCAACATGACAGAAGTTGATTTTGTGAATTGAGGGTGGTTCAGATCCGTCTGAGACTGAAATGAATTTGTCCTGTTGATTATTTTGAATGTGTGGGTTTGGGGTTGAGCAACCAAGTTATGTGAACAGTGAACCGTGCAGAAGCCTACACCCACTATCTCGGATGCCTTCTGCGCGATTTGCGGATTTGAGCGCTTTTCGAAGATCTACTGGCAGACAATATTTGTAAAAGTTAGCCTAGATTTTTGTTATGAAGTCTTTGATGGTGGGTATGTCGGCTTTGTCATGTAACCATGAGTTTTTTTGGAAATTTAGGATAGCAATATGGGTATTTGATTGCCATTCTAAGACAATTGTTTTGCACCATTTGCAGTGTGTAAAGGTTTTGTTTAGTTCCTGTGAAATATACTGACGCTGAATATGTTAATATGGGTCTGATAATTTGTCTATATATGTGCAGCTTGTTTTGTGTTGAGAGATTACTGTGTGTGCTAATGAGTGGATATAACTTGCCCATTGCAATTTTAGCTTTTTGCACTTGCTTGCCAATATGCGCGTTGGCATTAGTGTTCCCTTGTATGATGTAACCATCAAGATATTTTAAAGTGTGTCAGCCGTGGTCAGTGGTCAGAACTTTTTAAATACACTGTATAAAGTGCTACAACCTTATATCATTGTAATTAGAATTAAGATACAGGGTGTTCCATTTAAAAAAAAATGTTACTTTGATCTGGCACGGCGTTCTGGGACACGCTGTACAATTGCGACCTTTAGGCTGGCTACAATCGGTAAAAATTTTATTCGAATATCTTCAAGGATTTTCAAGATATTGGACTTTATCGCACTAATGAATGTTAACAGGTTAACTGAGACAATAAAATTAATAGAAAATTATAATTTCGCTTTAATATATTTTTTGTTCATTATTCATTCTCACACCCGACCTAAATAACAAACAAACAAAAAATCAACAAGCTACCTAAAAACAGTTTTAAAATTTCTCACACATACGAGATACACTTAGTCGTTTAGGAAGGTGCCAACTATTGTTGAATTTTTCTGTTATTTTTATTTACCGTTGCTCAAACATGTTGAACGTTTTTTAAGAATCGCCCATCATCATTGTGAGAAACGACAACACTAACTTTTGTGTTTGGTTTTTTCTTTGTACATATCTTAGTAGACCGTTAGTTGTTTTCTTTTTGGTCTTTGTATGGGCAACAGCTAATTAGATAACAAACAATTCGTGTTAATAACATCTGAATATGGCGTTTAGAAGAGTTTCGTTCGTATATTACAGTGTACTCTTTTTATATTTTGGTTTAGAATGAGGAAGTTTCTTATACTGCCTCTTACAAATCATATTACGCAAAAATTAGAAACTTCCGTTCATTTATAAGTGAAAAAATTAATCTTCAATTCTATATTTAACTCTAATTACCGCGTGACGTCAACGTACGAACAGTCGGCATAGTCGGCATACCTACCGTCTTAAACTTAATTAACTACGTAGTAGAGATGGTCGTTTATACAATAACAAAAATAAGATGGCGGCTACTCATAGTGGCATCGGATGTCAAAATCGGTATTGTAAAAATGACTCGTCCGCTGAACGTCACACATAGTCGTCCATACTTATAGTTGACGTAAAACTTATAGTGCAGAGATCTAATCGTATATCCCCTTTAAGTTATGTTGCGGAGCTAAACTCTGAAAGGTATTAATATTATTTTTGTCTACTTACCAAACATAATTCTATATTGTATTTGATGTTACGTAATTGTTGAAAGGGCGTTCGGTTTAAACGGGATACCAGACGTGAACTGCGCCCTTTTTGTATCCCATTCGATTGCTAATAAATATGCAGGTATACTTACAATTTCCTCAGAAAAACACTACACTCTTTCTTGATGTCAGACTACCAACCAACTAATGAGTCAACACGTGTGGCGTTCGAAAAATCACCCTTTTCAAAGTTATAGTTCAGTCAAAGATGTAAAAAATAATAAATTATTTGAAATTTATATTTCTACTTCTTAATAAAACGAGATATAAGGTAGTGTTAATTGTCTGGTATTATGTTTAAGATGTTTTTAAATATAAATAGGTTAATATTGTTTAAAGCAATGTTTGATATTCGGGTTATAAAAGCAGAGGAAAGAACAAATAGATTTTAGATTGAATGAAACCATGAATACATCAAAAGAAAGCTCGAGTCATCGTTTAGGTGAAGATTTATTAAAAAATGTATTGAGTTCTATACATTAACGCTAAGTATCTTATAAAGTAGGATGACGCTCCATAATTGCGGGTTAAAAATAATCGTAAGACAGTCGATAAATTTACCTATTTAATAATTGAAAAATATTAATTACATTTTAACGATTATTAGTTGAAAGTATAATATTAAATGAATTTATCGTCAACTAAGCATTTTAAATGATAATATTGACTGGACTATGATCCTCGTATTAGAGTCAAATAAAAAGCTGACAACTTTAACTTCGCACAATAAGTTTTACGTCAACTATACACGCCCAGAACTGTTTCCACTCACGTGGGTTTATTTATTTATTCTGCTAAATTTTTAAAACATTTATATATCAAGATAACCCAAAAAATTATTAAGAAAAATGACTATACTCCAGTTTGCAACCCAAATAATCTTCCTTTAGGCTGGTCAATATTTATTTTGTGCAAATTACCCATTTTAATAACTTAAATTTTTTATTTTTTACTCAGAATGAAAGTGTGGAACGACAAAAATAATAATTATTTAAATTAAAAAACACTATACTTTTTGTTATTTTTAAGAAATTGAACCACAATATTTTTTACATTTTTATTTCAACGTTTCGGTATCGTTCCAACTACCTTTATGAAAAATCAATGAATTTTAAAAAAAATTGGTCCCCATCTGACGAAAATTAGAAAACTAGACTACACTTATTAAATAAAATCAATAAATAACAAATTCCACAACAGAAATATAACATATATATTACTCGATGTAAATGTTATTTGTGACACCGGTCAACTCGAGTAATAAATAAATCTAAGATGAGTACTAAGTTAGCCCAGTCGCAAAAATAATTCAAGGAGTTTTGATTTCTTGTGCATGGTGTAAGGTCAAGTGTCAAAAACAACATATTCATTTTGCGACCTCGAAATCCCTGTGGAAATTAAAAAAAATTTAAAAGATTGATTTTTGCCAAATATTTCGTTTCTCGTGCGTTTTAGGAAAAATATTCACCTATACAAAAATGAAGGGTACAAAATTCTCCACAATTTATGTCCCATTCATTTTTCCTGTAAAGAAAATTGTTTCGATGCGGCGGCTCTGTAAATGTACCTAAGTACTTCGACGAACACGAAAACACCTGTTACACAGGAAAATTTTTTGTCCAATGAGGCGAACAAAAGTCGTTTCATCTCGATGCCAAAAGAAAAACTGGAGAATACCAACATTGCTATCCATTGCCTACTAATAGTCAACACAGCATTTAACAACTCATCCACATTTGATTCTGTAGTCATAGTTGGAGAATACATAGATTTGCTGGTTATATTGACGACATTAGGGGCTGCTCATCCCAACATATACTTTCTTAAACCCGGAAAAGGCAAAATTGTGCAGAAAATGTATTCTACGACCACAAGACATAAAAAACCGACAGCATCTACTTGTTCATCATGCGATCAGCGGCTGCGACACAACTTCCGCAATCTTTAAACAAAGGCAAAATTCATCACTGTCTTTCAGAAGAATAAGCACTTAGAGCAGTACGTCCAGTTTTTATTGACGAAAATGCTGAGCCTGAAGCTGTCGTTGAAGCAGTGCAGCGTTTTCTTTTATCATTATACGGCGCTAAACCTTCGGACACATCCTTGAACTTTCACCGTTACCTTTGCTTTTTGCAATCAATAACTAAAAGCAAAACCTATCTCGCCTTATATTACCGACCGAAGCAGCATTCTTTGAGAACTTACCACCAAGTGCAACTTTGGCGTGGTAATGAAAAACCACCTACAAACTGGGGATGGAATATAAATGACAATGGACTACTTGTTCCAGTTACGACTTTGCAGGACCCCGCGCCAGAAAAATTGCTAAAATGCATTTCGTGTAAATGCAAAAATGGCTGTGAACCGGTCTGCGGCTGCAGGAAAACTGGATTAAAATGCAGTAACATATGTGAATGCATCAACGGTGACTCCTGCGATAATGCGCAAGATGATAATGATGATGATGAATAAGATGCAGCTCCGATAACTATTATGGGCCAAATAATAGAAGTATTGGATAACGACCAAGAGTTTGAATCTAACGAGGAGAGAAGTGACGAATCAGAACCTGAAGATCTTGAAAAACCAGGACCATCGAGAAAGACAAAGCGAAGGAAACTCGATTAAATTCGCTTCGTGGATTAGGACTAATGGGGAAACCACAGAAAAAAACCCGCCGTTTACTCTACTGCAAGGTGGTGTGGAAATGAGTGACAAATAGCACAAATGCTTGTGGGTGGGGCTTGCATGCTTATTAATGACAAAAAGTCTCTAAATGTCCACAGAAATCCAACGATTTAGGAATTTGTGCAATTGCGATAAAAAGTACTTACATTTACAGACTCGCTGCATCGAAACTATCAACTTTACAGCAAAAATAAATTGAACATAAATTAAAGAAAATTTAGTCCCCTTCATTTTTACGCGGGTGCATATTTTTCATAAAACGCATAAAACGCACGAATCATGTTTTTCAACAAAACACGATTTTTTTTATTTCCACAGAGATTTCGAGGTAGCAAAATGAATATGTTGTTTTTGGCACTTGACCTTACACCATAAACAAGAAATCAAAACTCTTTGAATTATTTTTAGGTAGAGCCCCTTTTATTGCTCTGACGACTGGGCTAAGTTGGGAATTCTGGATCCGTTGGCGATACTTGACACTGAACACTGTTTACACTACCACTACACCAACACTAGTTTTGGAATAAAAAATTCATTAAAATTTATGAATAAAATTGAAGATGCAGTAATTCAGGACGGGGAAGTGTTGATCTCGTTTGATAATAGTTCATTATTTCCTAGTGTGCCAATTCCACAGACTTTGCAGTACTTGAAGGATTTAAATAGTTTGAGTCACGAAGTAACCGCAGATTATTTACGTTTGGCAAAGATGTGCATGGATCAAAATTAATTTCAGTATAGGGACCAATTTTATAAACAACATGAGGGAACGGCTATGGGTAATTGCCTATCGCCGTTTATGGCTAATTTATTCATGAGTTGCTTTAAGACACAAGTTAGAAAAGAATTAAAGTATTTTACTATAGTGTGGTATAGGTATGTGGAATGATATTTTTGCTGTATTTGATACAAATAAAGCAAAAATTGACGATTTCATTTTAAAATTAAATTCAAAGTTTTCAAGTATTAAATATACCTACTTATGAATTAGAAATAAATGGACAGTTACCATTTTTAGACACATTGATAAAATTAGGAATAAAAATAGGTTGCAATTTGATAGAAAAGATATTGCTACTCACAGGTATATCCTAGCTGATATTTTTCATTGTAATCAATATAAAATGTCTAGTTTTCATTTTTTAGAACATAGAACTTATTTTCTACCTCTCCATCCGCATCAGCATGCTTACCGGGCAGGCAGATCTACGGAGACTGCACTGGTACAACTGACGGAGGATATCCGAGGTGCTCTAGACAACCAAGAAGCCGTAGTATGCGCCTTTTTGGATATAGAAGGAGCTTTTGACAATACTACTCATGAGGCTGTCAAAAGAGCATTAAATAGAAGAGGTATAGACAGCACAACATCCAAATGGATGTTGGAACTGCTCACCACTAGACTAGCAGAGACGAGGACGAGCAAAGACATTGTCTCCATCTGTACAACCAGAGGATGTCCACAGGAAGGAGAAGCATCCCCATTAATGTTGAGCCTGACGGTTGACGAACTCCTGTGTGGTTTGACTGACCTCGGAATATCCTGCCAAGGATATGCCGATGATAATGTAATAAGAGCCAGGGGAAAATTCGAAAATACCCTTTGTGACATCCTACAAAAGGGTCTGAACTATAGAAATAACTGGTGTAGGCAAGAGGGACTTAACATCAACCCCACCAAAACCATATTAATAGCCTTCACTAAGAAAAGAAAGCTCAATCTCAAAAACATTAAACTTGATGGGAGCGAAGTTGAATGGAGACAAGTCAAGTATCTAGGTTTGACTCTAGACAGTAAACTCTTGTGGAACAAACACGAAAAGGAGATTATATACAAAGCAAAAATGGCTCTAATGGTGTGCAGGAATTTGGCAGGGAGAAATTGGGGTTGTAACCCAAAGTGAGACCAATTATCACTTATGGAGCCATTGCGTGGAGTAGTAGAACTAGCCTATAGACAACGAGAGAAAACCTCTCCAAAATTCAAAGACTAGCCTATATTTGCATTACAGGAGCAATGAGATCATGCCCAACGGCAGATATGAAAGTTATTCTCAACCTCACACCTCTACATATGGTGGTGGAAAATGTTGCAGAAAGAACAAGATACAGACTAAGTAGAGAGGGAATCATTAAAAAAAAACCACCTACTTACTTCTCAGAAATCGGAAAACCCTACGACA
This sequence comes from Lochmaea crataegi, assembly GCA_947563755.1. Lineage (NCBI taxonomy): Eukaryota > Metazoa > Arthropoda > Insecta > Coleoptera > Chrysomelidae > Lochmaea > Lochmaea crataegi. The sequence continues at coordinate 24,324,212 of OX387433.1, read as the reverse complement.
TGCTACAAGATGGTATGATGAAAAAGTATAACATTTCAAAGAAATTCGTTACGGAATTAACCAACAAGAAGGAATGGGATCCAAATACCATTACCAGACATGGAAAGAATGCCATTCAATGATATACAGAGCCAAGCAGTCATTAAAGCACTGAGCTCTTGTTTTAACAGTTCCAAAATAGTGTGGGAATGCCTAGGCAAACTAAATGAACTAGGCGAGCACAATATAGTCACCTTACTGTGGATTCCAGGACACACTGAGATAGTAGGAAATGGCATAGCAGATGAACTAGCAAAGAAGGGGATTGGAACACCCTTTTGGGTGCCGGAACCCTTTTACGGTATCAGCTCCAATGTAATATTGGAAGAAATAGGCAAAGCCGAAGAAAAGATAAGATCTGACCATTGGAAAGATCTAGTAGGACTTAGACAATCAAAGATTCTTCTGGGTGATTACAACCTGTTGAGATCAAATGAATGCATAAGTCAAAGTAAAACTGCACTAAGAGTTTTAACAGGCATCCTTACGGGACATTGTCTCCTGAATGGGCACCTGAAAAAGATCAAAATAATGGAGGAAGAAGAAACCTCCATCCACATACTTGCGAACTACACAGCAATTCAGAATCCTAGGGCACAACACCTTGGAGATTACTGGATAGATACAATTTTATTAATGTACAAATTTAGTCCATTGCTTTCTATCTCTTGTCATTGTTTTTGCCTCTGTTCATGTTTTTCCTTTTTCTTGCAGTATGCTTACCATAACACCACTCCATGTTGGTTTTGGTCTTCCCTTTTTCGTTCTTTTTTGTATTTTTGATTGCCATACTTTTTTAACTGGTCTTGTGTCATTCATTCTATGTAAATGTCCCCACCAGCTCAATTGTCTCTTTTCAATAAATTTAAGTGTTGATTCTATGTCAAGGTCTTCTCTTATGTTCGTATTTTTTAATTTATCTCCTTTAACTCGTATAAGATACTTCATCTCAACTGCTTGTATTTTACTCTTTTGTCTCTTTGTTAATACCGTTTTAAGTTTCACACCCGAATGTTAATATTGAACGGTAAATTGTTTTAAATATATTTATCTTTGTTTTCTTGGAAATTTATTTTTTATTTATAAATGTTTTAGATTGTAATCATTCAATAAGTTTACATAGTGTAAATTTTAAAAAAAATGTATCTAACAATAGAATTTTGGATGCATTTGAAAGAATAGGAATAGTTAAATGTAATAATAGTTTGAATAAAGACAAAGGTATACCTTGGTGTACAAAGGTAAAAAAATTTTTTCGCGCCAGGATTGTTTGTTCCCGCTGATTAACCAGTTTGGCGCGATGAAAAATGTAGTATATATGGATGACGACGCACCATAGTGTTAGTTTACCTTCAGTCTATGAAGAATATAACTTGGTTATTGAAACGCGCGTAAGATAGTGTAAAGTAGTGATAATGTTGGCGTAGTGGAAGTGTAAACAGTGTTCAGTGCTAAGATAAGTATTCATTATTACTCGAAACTTTTAATATGATTATTCAATCAATTTAAACCCTTCCTCATACAGCACTTCACTGTTGTTGGAAACTGCGACCTTTGCTGGGTATATTGCTATCCTTGTTGTTTTTTGTAAGAAATAATCGATTTAGATGTCGGTTACAAAGGTGAGTTATTCATCTAGTCAGTTCAATGATCGAATGTTTAAAAGATGATTTTAATGTTTTGAATATTTTGGAAGTCGATAGAAGGCCTATGAAGACATTCATTTCATTATTATTGATAACAATACAGCTATTACTAAAAAAGAGAATAAAACAAATCGAAACAATCCAGAAAAGCAAAACCAGGTGATGTGAAAACTGAAATTAGCATAAATGAATGATTGTTTATAACAATATCTCCAAACACAACATATGGGAATATTTAATAATACCTTTTCTCATCTGTATTTCTACTTTCCGACTTTGAAAATTAAACGCCGTGCATAGATAATAATTAATATTACGCCTTTCTGTGTATCGGCGTAACAACCGTCGTTGCATCACTTCTGGTGTGTACTTCTTTTTTTTTCTTCGTCGGTTGTGATTAACAAGTTTATGAGATCTAAGATAAGGCATCGGCATCTTTTGTACTGTTTGTTTCTTTAACTCACGACATTCGTCAATCGAGCGCGCGGTTTACCTCTGCGCAGTAAATTACACATTAAGCTTTTACAAAATACGATAGCTGTAGCAAAAATTGCGCGAAAAAAGTTAGGGATAATTGTGCGAAAGACCAATACACACTAAAACTTGATTGGGAAAGCAGGTCTCTTACTCATATACAAATTTTTTTCCGTTGAATTACGCGATAATGTGCGTAGATTCAAAATTTCCATTCCGTTCCATTCATTATTTCAATACGCGATTTTTTGGGTTATTATAAAATTCGTGCTATCAATCGTTTTCAAATAAAATATACATACAACTATTATTTTGGGAGTGAAATGAATGTTATTATTTAAAACCTAAATAAAAATATGTAAATTTTATACATTGGGACATATGTGCTACAAAAAAAGGCATTTGAAAATGTTTTGTAAAAAAATCGACTTTCAAATATGTTAAAATTCGCCATTAAATATTCTTCAGACGTAGAAACATCAAAAGATCAATAGGTGAAGAATTGGTTTGTGTTATTACGTAAATTTTAGAAAACCAGTCGAATAAAATCTACACATTCCGATCTATGTATCAAAAATTTATCTGTTTTTACTGTCGCAGCCAAATTGCTCAGAATTTATTGGACCGATTTAGTTGAAATTTTGTATGTATACAGGAAGTCTACATATATAGGCTTCTAAAGTTAGAAATGAAAATAATGTTTTTTTTAATTATAATTTTGGAAATAAATCAAAATTTAAGTACTTACACCGTTTATCAAATGTTGCAGAAAATATTTCAAGAATTAGTTTTTGTACGAACTGTAAGGACTTGCTGCAAAGGTCTGAAATACTCGTATATATTTATATATTTTTAAAAAGGATAATTTGAAATAGCTGAAAATTAACTATTCTCCCCTTATTTCCTATACCTACTACCGAACCTACAATATTGAAAAATATACAAAAAACAGTTAATAATCCTCTAGGGCTCGTTCTACAAATTTTAAAATAATTTCTAACGTTTTCCTTCAGTTACTTTAGTTATACATTTTTTTTCATAAATTTATGTGATTTTTAATTTGAAAAAATTGAGTATTACGTTATCTTTTGTAACAAAACTGGAATAAAAATTTAGGACACCCAGTATGACGTTGATGAAAATAAATATTTTTGTTGTCCTACAACTGACAAACAAATTAGCTAACAATTGTTTTTCAATTATAAATTTATCTGTGCATAATTAACTCATGGTTATTTTTTGAAAAAATATCATAAAAAGCTTACTTGGTATCTCGAAAACGATGAAATATCTCGTGAAATATTAAAGCTTATCAGAGCAAAATCGCCTAAAATTAACCGCAAAAGCCCACATGTGAAAATATACAGGTTGTTTCATTAAAAATACCTAACACACTCAATATCAGCTTCCGGTATAACCGGAAATGCTGTCAAAATAATAATATTCTAGAATGGCGACCGGCGAGTTGCATCCCAAAAAGTAAAATCTTACCTGAATGAAAAAAGGTGACCGTCGAATAGCATCCGTAATCCAAAAAGGTCTGTTCATTAATAATCCCATATCATGGTCAAAGGCAGGTCAATTTTTACAGCAATGTTGCCGATATATTATTTGAATTGTAAATATTTTTATAAAAATTGGAACATATATCTGTATGAGATTTGAAAAATGTCATCATATTTTCTTACGCTATATTTTAATAATAAAAAAAAAGATATTCCCTTAAATAAAATAAATTCTCGTCGAATCATAGAAATAATAATTAATAGTTTAAATCTCTTAAGCTTTTGATCTCACCTAACCTCACCTAACCTCACCTAACCTAACCTCACCTAACCTCACCTAACCTCACCTAACCTCACCTAACCTCACCTAACCTCACCTAACCTCACCTAACCTCACCTAACCTAACCTACATAATTGAATAATGTTTAAATTAAATTAATATATTATTCACTATATACAGTTTCGGAATAAAATTTAGTATCAATTACGATATCAAAATAAACATGACAACAATGCCCGCTTTTATTTAATTATCTACCAGTTTTAGACACAAAATTAAATAAGTTTGGCCTGCTCAAATGGGATGCAACTCATCGATCCCGTCTAGAATGATAGAATCGAAAAAGCCCGTAATACTAAGTTTCATAATTCTATCTTATGTAATGTTTGAGGAAAGTCTGAAAAGACCTGTATAGGGTGCTCTTTAAAAAAAACCAACGATGTTTGCATTAAAAAAAATTAAAACACCCTATATCTGATTTGTTCAGCATAAGGCCCGTTTAGCGAATGTCTATACAATTCTTCCATTAAGAATAAAATACTAATTAAATAAGGTATGACACCACTGGCGACGAATATAAGATTGCAGCGGAGTTACTGGAAATCGGACCGATCTTGCTCGATCACCCACGAATATTCGAGAAATCTCGCGCACCTACATAGGAAGGTTGAGAGTTTCACATAAGAAGAAGCCACTTGAAGTTTGCCAACTGACTTGCGCAGAAACCAAAATCGGTCTTGTTTATCTGTCTCCTCGTAACGACCGTTTCATGCCATTGGCGTTACCAACGATTTTCCTGCCGACAGCCATTTTATTATTGACATTTGAGGTTGTGTTTGAAGCAATCATTTACTGTACGAATATTTTTGATTTTTGGATATTTTAAGACGTTTAGCTAGTTTATCTGTGAGTGTTGTGTTTTATTTGATCTAAAGCCATGCCTCCTAAAAAACTCGTTGGTGTTAAAGGAAAAATTATCCACAGTCAAGGCCGACAGATTCTTAAAAACATTTCAATTTTACAATATGGCGCTGGTTTTGACAAGTTCGCGCAAACGACTGCAGCTTCAGGTGGGTTCTTCTTACGTGAAACGGAGTCTAGTTAATAATTGTTTTAGTCCAAGAGCTGACACCAATTTTTGGGTAGGTATTTGAGGCAAGCTGAAAACTTGTCCTATACCTCTCCTATTAAACCCCAACACGGAATTGCAGCCCTGGCTGGTGAGTAGTTTTTTGCAAAAAATATGTTTGAGGCCATTTGAAATTGTTATATGTTGTAAGTAGTTTAATGTTTAAAATTAAGAAAGGCGATTTCGTAAGGGTTTTAACCTTGCCAGACACGTGCAAAAATATTTTGCAAAAATATATAAAAGATGTATTTGAGGCAACTTGAAATTTTAATAGGGTATTGTTATTTATAGTTAAAAAATGACATTATAAAAAAGACAGATCATTTTGGTGGGACTTTCTGCCTGACAGATGTTCTAAAAAATTATGTATAGGTTATGTATGTTTTTGTTGATTTGTGTGTGTTAAATTGACATATTTTTATCACAAAAAATTTGTTATTTAGTCAATTTTCATACATTTCTAATTGTAATGAATCATTTAAATATTTGCTGTTACTGCGAAAATATTGGGGTTTTTCAAAAAATCATGACATTTTTTTAGAAAATTAAACTTTCAACAAAAATTTTTCATAGGACTAATATTTTTGCCACTTCATCCAAAATGTGGAAAGATGCTCTTTTTTGAGACAGCCTTTTAACTAAAAATTTGTACCATAAATTTAATATATATTTTTTATGTTAAAATTACTAAAGGCTTTAGTATTAAAGTAATAAATGATTACAAAAATATATAATCATAATATCAGATTTATTCAGATAAAATAATTATAAAATTGAAGAATTATTATGCGTACCTACAAAAATATAAATTTTATTCATTCCACGTCCGAATGGAATAGTTCTTCAGCTGCCGATAGACGCTCTCTCTCACACACTACAGCTTGCCTATAGTGCTACTCACTCGCCTCTATACATACTTTTTTTAGATCACCTGGTAGGCAGAAAGGCCCACCAAATTGATCTGTCTTTTTTATAATCTTATTTTTTAATTATAAATACTACCCTATTAAAATTTCAATTTGCCTCAATTACATTTTTTATATTTTTTGCAAAATACTTTTGCACGCGCCTGGCAAGGTTAAAAACCCGACTAAATCGTCTGGCTTATTTTTTCTCAACTCTTAAAACATTAAAGTACAACGTATAAAAAATTTCAAATCGCCTCAAATATATTTTTGGCAAAAAATTTAGGGGTTGATTTAACCCCGCTACTCACCAGCCAGGTATACAATTCCGTGTTAGGGTTTAATAGGAGAGGTATAGGACAAGTTTTCAGTTTGCCTCAAATATCTTATGTGCCAGGCTCTCCTACTATTTTATTGTGATAGGAAAACATCTGTGACATATTCTGGTCTATAATAGGGTTGCCAACCGTCCTGTTTTCCCAGGACATGTCCTGCTTTTTGGAGTGTCCTGGGCTGTCCTGGATAGTTTATAAGCACCGTCCTGTTTTTAAAGAGTCCTGTTATAGGTTAGGGATCTATGCTTTAAATTTCGCGCGATGCTAATGTAGAGAGGGTTTTTTCACTTATAAATACACAATGGTCAAATGAGAGAAATCGGTTACTTCCAACAATTGTTGCTGCAATAATCAAAATTATCTACAACATGGATATGAACTGTGAAAAGTTTTATGATTATTTGTTAACTCAACCACAAATGTATTACATTACTTACTTAGGTAGGTAGTAATTATTTTATATTTATGATTAAAAACATCACTTATCCATTTAATATTTAATTTGACAATTAATAACTAAGTTTAAGTTGAAAGTTAAACACTAATAAAAAAATATGTGATTGCTAGTAGTTGTTTTATTCAGTGCATATAACAATTGGGTGCTGCATTATATATAGCCCTGTCTTAAAACCGAAATATCCTGGTATTTCTATATTAAAATCCTGGATTTCAAAGTTTGCAGATGGCAACCCTAGTCTATAAGCTTAAAATGGTGTTAATTCTACATATTTTTATAACAATTATGTGGTTTAGCTCATTCGATCCGGAATAATGTCTAGATCATTGTGCCAAATAATTAAATTAGCCCATAAAAAATTCCAAAAGTTATAAACACCTTCAAAAAATAGTGTTTGGTTTGTAGCTTATTGTTCGTAAATTATAAATATTTTCGAAATTTGAAAAAAAGATCCTTAAAGAGGTGGATATTTCCAATAAAAAAGTCCGAACTCCCAGAACTCTATCTCCATTATTTATAATTTTAATTTAAAATCTAAAAAAATATAGTATAATCTAAACATTTTAAAGAATTGATTCCCGGTGGAATTTTTCATAAAAACAAATTTTTCAATATGAAATAGACGATTGTTAATAATTAACAAAATTTTTTCAAACTTCCTTCATTGTCCATAAACAAAGTATTAACATTTTTAAAACTTTGATGACGCAATCTTGTTTTGTATGTATATAAGAAGTGCTCCACGAAGCGAAATAATTTTACGGCAATTATTTAAACATTTTTTTTAGTTTAGAACGATGAAGGAAGTTTGAAAAAATGTTGTTGATTTTATTTCATATTGAAAAATTTGTTTTTATGAAAAATTGTTTAGATTATACTATAATTTTTTTAGATTTTTCAATTAACTTTAGGTACTTAAAAATTTTCTTTTCAAGTGACGTACTCGCTTTCGAGGCCGTGCGCGCAACCTAATAATGGCGCGCGGAGGGCTATTTTCAGCGTTAAATTAAAATTATAAATAATGGAGATAGAATTCTGGGAGTTGAAACTTTTTAATACCAAATTTCCTCCTCTTTAAGGACCTTTTTTCAAATTTCGAAAATATTTATAATTTACGAACAATAAGCTACAAACCAAACACTATTTTTTGAAGGTGTTTATAACTTTTGGAATTTTTTATGGGCTAATTTAATTATTTGGCACAATGATCTAGACATTATTCCAGATCGAATGAGCTAAACCACATAATTTTAATAAAAGTATGTAGAATTAATACCATTTTATGCTCATAGACTAGACTAACAATCGATATTAGAATATTGCCAAATCGTATAACCCATTTTAAAATGATTGATGACACAGTGTTAATTATGGTATTTTTGCATTAAGAAGACGATGACGTAATTTTTGCGGTAAATACAAAAGGACAGTTGAGGTTGAGACCTTCAGTATTTCCTTCAGGAACAACACTAGACCCTACCAAAATACAATAACATGATAAAATGTAAATTAGGATTAAGCCAAGGATTAAGTAACTACAATTACCAAGAGGATGTTAGCAGTGGCGCAGTGTGTTTCTTGTATTTTTTATTAAATAAAATATTTAATTGATAGTTACTTATTTCCTCTCCAGCATTTTTAACAAGCCATTTTTGAGTACTTAGTTCTATTAAAAATTGTACTATCAATAATTTTCAAATTAAATATAATTTTTTTAAAACTTCAACTTATAACTTGTATAAAAACAGGTATAAGAAACGAACAAATCAGGGCTTGGCCTCTCTCTATAAAGATGCAATTGACACTCAATCCTTGTTTTCTTTTTCAATAACAAACAACGGCCGGTTTGTGAGATACCGAGAATTTTTTTCTGGCGGTCTTTCGGACAGAATAGAGTACCTACCTGTGAATTTTTTTTTATCGCTTCTCTTAGTTCCGCCTTAAATGGGCAACTGATAGGACATGTTACAAGAAAATCCACTAAAAATCTTGTCTCCTTCGAGTAGACAATGGGTATTTTATGGCTTTGGCAAATTGGTTAAATGGGTATGTATATACAGAGTGAGTTTCAAGAGTATGGAGCGTTTCAGTTATTGCTCACACGATTGTTTAGAACCCTGTATAAAAAAGAGACTTAAAGTTGTTCAAATACGTAAGAACCTGAGTTTAAAAGGGTAAGTGCAAATCTGTTTTTAACAGCAGCAAGTGTGCATCCTTGGTTTGTATAAGGAATTAAATTCTTATTTAATTTCCAATTCGTTGTTTAATAATTTTTATTTTCCAACTTTTCGTTAACGAAGGGAGTAGGGAAAATATTTTCTATGGATTCTGGTATTATTTTCAGCTTCTCTACCATCTCCCAAGTTTTTGGTACGTATAATAATATAAGTAAATGATTTCTAGCGTCCCACGTTCACCCAAAATGGATCTTTTAGATTATTTCTAAGGGATCATTTAAAAAACACAATTTACAAAACAAAAGCCGCAAATATTCAAAAAATAACATTTTAAGTATCAGTGAAAAATTGTATTGGTTCACTACATTCGCCTAACTCTGTATATAAATCTCACACCCACTTTCATGGGATCTTTCATCTCATAATCAAGCAGAAAAACCAATTTTATTTGTTATTATTGTTGCTGTATAACCTAAGAAACGAATGCGCTTAGCCTACTTTCTCTTGCCTGACCAGGTAGAAGAACATTTTATAAAAGTGTCGAGACCTTCTCAACGTGTAAAATAATGTCTCGCGAGATTCTGTTATAAATATTTAAGATGTCTTTGATTTTAATCACTTTTTGGTTAGCGACTCACATTCACGTATACCGTAGGTAGAGTAACCTTCAAATTTTTATCGCCAGAGGAAGTTTTGACTCGCAAATATTTCGGATATTATTTGACAACTCGTCACAATATCTCTTAAACTCCATTTTTTTCAAGAGATTAGGCAATCCAGCGACCTGTCAAATAAAATTCAAAATGGCAAACAAAAATATGGTTTCGTTCTTTTGGTATATACAAGAGTGTTTATTTCGGAGAAAGGTGATAATAATATATAGTAAACAATAAAAAGGTTAGTTTTATAAAACTTTGGAGTTGTTTTTGAATTTACGCAATCAAAATGGAATCATTTTACTTGGTCAAACAATATCATTGGCCTACCATCTTCAACGTCATTACAAAAAAGAGCTTTTCTTTCTTTCTTTCGTCAAACTTCTACAAGGGATGATAATATGCTTGCAATAAAATTTTACTTTATTTTTTATTCAATATAGCATATTGCTAATAAAGGAGCTCAAATATCACCTTACCTACTAAAACAAATACTCTATTGACTAAAGTAGATCCTACTTTCGGCACAAATCCAAATTCAAAAGTATTTGTAGGCATGTAAACTTTTGAAAGCCTCCATCTGCTATTTGGTGCAAAAACGGTGTGAAAATACCAAATAACTATTAATATCCATATCTAGGAGTTCATCCATTTCTCAAGGTGGTTAAAGTTGAATGAAGGTTTTCAAAGAAACACAAAGTCACACCACAACGTATACCTACATAAAATACACTCGAAAAAATTCTGGATCACTGTTTACCACTGAATAGACAATAAAAAACTGGCGCTGTCTAAATTATTTGCCCTGGACGGACATATTAGGTCACGTGATCTGGATTGCCTAATAGTCAAATTTTGACTGTTATGTAGTTAGAAATGTCATAATCACTATTACTTTTAATGTTATAAATGAAACTAACTGTTTCTAATTAATTCCACTATTTAATTAAAAAATTTATGAAAATTATTAAAGGATATTGATAATTATTTCGATATTGACAATATCCTTTAATAATTTTCATAAATTTTTTAATTAAATAGTGGAATTAATTAGAAACAGTTAGTTTCATTTATAACATTAATATGAGTAGATTCCACAAAGTAAGGGTCCAAACAGTAAATTCAACTATTACTTTTAATAACTTTTCAAGGAATGGTCAGATTTTGACATTTGAAGGACCGTTGGAAATATCTTAATTCCTATATTTACAATAACTAGGTTTCGCCGAGGGTTTCGCAAACCTATGAGTAAAAACTATCTTATTTAACAACCATTTTTAAGAATTCAGTGTAAGGATTTGCAAATTTTCAAGTATAACATCTTGAAGGGTTGTGAAGCCCTTTTGGAACCGGCGGGCGTAATTTCGGCCGGTAATCCCTTGGCCTACCTGCATAAATCAAGGGGTACCATTTATGACAGGGGTAATTTCGGCCGGCGTTTTTAATTCTTATTTATTATAATTAAATATTCAAGACCTACATATACAGTTGTCATTTATTTGAAATAACGCAACCATTTTCCAATATCACTTGATTTCGTAATTCGGTCCGCTGTCGAATCTAACTGGGGTTGGGGTTAGGTTTTGTTAGGTTGGTTACCTAAGTTATAGAAATAAAATGATGTAATAATTTTATTGAAATAAAGAAATATTTTAATATGAAGCATTCTGTTATTTTATTTGATTTGCGGCCGAAAATACCTATGAGATAAGGAAGCAACTTAAAACCTCCGGCCGAATTTACCTACCGGCTTTTAGTACCTGCCCTTTTTCCGGCCGAAATTACATCCGCCCTTTGGAACGACGATGAGCTCAAGGTCATCGGGTATCATTGTATGTTTATTAAATAATATAATATTAACAGAAAGGTTGATGTGATTTTTAAGGATGTGGTGATATTGAAAGCAGATGAGGGATGTTGGTAAGATTATTAGTTTTTATAGTCAAGTCGTAAGAGCTTAATTTAGTTGAGATGTCATAAGTAAATCATAGTAATTATTCCATAGTGTAGTAGTCTTGTAAATATGTAAGTACATAAAATAATAAATTCCAGTGAAATTAAGAAGTAGTTATCCTTCCAAGAACTCAGATGGTCGAGGGTGAAAAACCTTCATCCTCAATATATACCTAGATAAAAACTATATACTGTATACTATATATATCGAGTACAACTTTGAAAACTCTAGTTAAATCACTTTCTGCTAATACGTTTAGTGTTTTGTCTAACCACCCTGTATAGTTTGTCTATAACCTGAATTTGAATCGTGATACACGTTTTTGATGTCGGTGATACAATAACAGTTTTAAATTTATCGTTGGCTTTTTCAGAGTGTTTTCAACGATTACTTTCGCTTATAGATTTATTTACTGTTTTGGTCGTGTTTTGGTATAGAAAACGTTGCGTTAATAATATTGAGTAATTTTCCGATATTTATTGAACAAGATACCCAAGTACTAAAAAAACAGTTTACTTTCAGGCTCTGAAGATGATAAGTTAGTTATCGAAACGTTCATCAAGTAGGTAGTGATAGTGATTGTGTTGACAATTTCTCTTGGTATACAATATAACTTTATCCAACGAAATGTATATTTATTAAAAAACTGATTTTTCTGTTTTTTTGTCTGGTACCCAACAGTGCGACCAATTTTAAAAACATTCAAAACAATTGGACAAAATCTCTATTTGTACAAATGTAAATTCTATTTGCATTGAGGTTATGACAATATACTCATTTGAATTGTTTTTATTGGGAATTAAACCACAATGCTTTTTGAATATTTTAAGAATTTTTTTTTAAATCTTTTCCTAACTGAAAATACTTGAAGTTTTTCTTGGGGTCGGTCTTGAAGTATTGAGGTAGATTTGATTATAGTTCGAATATTAGTTAATTGATTACCATCGCTATCCTTTACAAAGCCATTCCAATTTTACTATAATCTCGACTATAATACTAGATATTACACAAAACATTTCTTTATCCACAATCATATTTTCTGTGCGGTGGAAAATTAGCGAAATCGAAAAAAAAAAAACGTCTGAATTTGTTGCTAATTAGTTGCCAAAAAAACGATTTTGTTGCTCAAACCGATCTCGAAAAATCGATGACAATGCTATATCAAGCTAGCGGGGACAGAACGAAAATATGCGACTATCGTTAAACAAATACGACAAAATTTGTTCCTAATTTGTTGTTGCAAGGTGTCACTAAAAAATATAACGAAAAAAAAAAGTTATGATGGTTTTTTATTAAAATTTGAGTTTGACAGTGACCCCGCTATCTTTATTCACAGTTTTTCGTGGGTTAACACGAGTATAAAATTTGTTGATGTCTGCAGGTATACTCTAATAGACGTAAATTATCAGCAACAAAATATTAACAAAAGATCGAAGCGGTTTTTTGTAGGAAGATACGAGTAAAGAATTTGTTGCTGCCTGCAGGTATACTCTTATAGGCGTAAATTGTCAGAAACAATATCTAAATGTTACAGTTAATATATGGAATTGGGCATTATATATACTGTCTAGTCGGTATATATATATTGCCAGAACTGCTCCGCTATATATGAAATAAGGCACAAATTATAAACTGACTAGGCATTATATAAAACGCGCATAAAAAGTTAGTCAGTTTATTTGGTTCATTGTTTTTAACCGCCAGGAGATTTTATAGTTGTAGTTTTTTTCAAGAAGGGCAAGGAAAATCATTAAAGAAGCTATACAGTGTTAAAAAAAATGGCTTCTTCAATGATCTGTTTTAACCAAGACAGAAATTCTAAATAGTGGGGGACATGGAAATAATTATTTTATTTTATTAAGAATATTTGGATATAGTACAAAATTCTATTACGGTCTTGTTTGTAGATGTAAATATTGAATTGTTTCACAAACTGCCTAAAAATAAGTACGCAGATAATACGGCCGACGCTGTCCGATCCAATCTTTTGTTTTTATTTTGTTGCTGACAATTTACGTCTATTAGAGTATACCTGCAAGAAGCAACACATTTTATACTCGTGTTAACCCACGAAAAACTGCGAATAAAGATAGCGGGGTCACTGTCAAACACAAATTTTTATAAAAAAACCCGAGAAAAAACCATAATAACTTTTTTTTTCGTTATATTTTTTAGTGACGCCCTGCAGCAACAAATTAGCAACAAATTTTGTCGTATTTGTTTTTACGATATTCGCCTATTTTCGTCCTGTCCCCTCTAGCTTGATACAAAGCTAGCATTGTCATCGATTTTTCGAGATCAGTTTGAGCAACAAAATCGTTTTTTTTGCAACTAATTAGCAACAAATTCAGACGTCTTTATTTCTATTTCGCTGATTTTCCACCGCTACCTTTATGGACCTCAACCTTCTCGTATTTCCAGCCAATATTTGCAGAAAGCGGTTTGAAATGACTGTAGAATACTTTTTTTGTAAGTTTCAATCAGTGGATTAATTAAAAAAAGTTTATTATAACAATTGATGAAAAGTGGTGGTCGAAAACCAGATTAGTCCATTTCTGTTCTCGACCATCATACATAAAGGGATAAGAAGTAATTTTTTAAACCTTTTTAGTGACTCTCACAACACTTAAAAAGTCTCGAAAGGAAGGAAGATTACAAACAAAAGAAGGAATTATAAAAAAATCAAGGAAGGTAAAAATACAAAAAGAGCAAGTGCGAAAGGTACTTCATACTTACTCAGAAGAAGAAAAAGGCTTTATATGAAATCCGGGAAAATAAAATGGGTATAAGAAAGGCATGCAGAACTTTCAATATCCCCGAAAACAACAATTTTGGATAGAATATCCGGACTTACGAAAGCCTGGTCCACCACCACTACTTACAGTTGAAGGTGAGAACCGTGTTAAGGAATGGGTGATTAACACGGCGAAGTGTGGCTTTCCGGTTAACAATGAAACGCTCTTCAATACTGTATCGAAGATAGCAAAAGATTCTGGAAAAGTACCATTTAAAGATGGAATCCCTCATCAGACTTGGTACAAAAATTTTATAGATCGCAATCCAGAAATTTCTTTAAGAGAAGCTGAAGGAATTAACAAAGCTAGGGCATTTGTAAGCAAAGAAATCATAAGAAAATGGTTCAGAAGACTTAATGAATTCCTAGTGGAGAGAAATTTGTCAAACGTATTAGATGATCCTGAAAGAATATTTAATGGGGATGAGTCAGGATTCGCCTTATGTCCAAAAACTGGAAAGGTATTGGGACCTAAAGGATTTAAAAGTTTATATAATATTAAACTAGGAAATGAAAAAGAAAACATCACTGTGCTCATCGTTTTTAACGCTGCTGGAAAAATTGCTCCACCTCTTATTTCCCTATGTTAGGCCACCTAGAGCGGTGGTGGGAGGTATGCCTAAAAATTGGATTTTAGGAAAATCCGATAAGGGGTGGATGACCTCTGAAGTATTTTTTAAATACATCGCGAACGAATTCCATAAATGGATACTATTAGAAAACATAAAAAGACCAATTATTGTATTTGTAGATGGGCACAAATCCCATATGACGTATGCCCTTAGCCAATGGTGTCAAGAGAATCAAGTAATCCTTTATGCGCTACCACCAAATACTACACACATCCTTCAACCAGCGGACGTCAGTGTTTTTAAGCCAATGAAAACTAACTGGAAAAAAACAGTTCGTGATTGGCAAAATAAGCCTGAAAATATTAACTGCACTATCACAAAAATAAATTTTTGTACCGTTTTTAATGGGGTTTTATCAAAAACAGATCAACTTGAAGGATACATTAAAAATGGATTTAGAAAATGTGGATTGTATCCTTTGAACCCCAATGCGATAGACTACTCTAAATGTGTAACTAATACTAGAGAAAAACTGAAAAAAACAATCACTACATCTAGAAAATCAAGTGAAAATATAAGCTAGCGAGATATCACATCAGCTAAAAAAGTCAGAGTACGATATAAATGCACTCAGCACAAATTCAGCTGAACCAGACCCACCAGAATAATAAATCAAGGATCTGAATAACTTTGACAATTTTCAACAGCACCATGATAGATATTCCTAGTGTGAATCTTGAAAGCTGTTTTACAACTTCTTTTGTAAATAATTTAGAAAAAGAACTATTATGAACTACCCATAATAGATATTTCCCAAATCGATATTATTCAAAACGAAAGAATTTTCTATCAACGCTCAAATGTCTAGGAACCCAGATCTCGACATTGACCAAGTTGTTAACACATCTATTGACACCCAAAATAAGTCAATTATGGTTAATCCTGATACCCCACTCGTGTTCCAATGATGAAGAAGAGAAAATTATTATTAAACAAATTTAAGTCATTGAACCATTAAGTAAACCAATTACCAACGAACCATTATGTATCATAAACACAGACTCAAAATGTGCCAATCAAGATATTGAATTATTTGACAATAATAATAGTAATTCAAATCATGACAATGGAGAGAAAGTATTGTCTCCTCTTACTAACGCATTTGAAACTCATCCTAAATATCCTGATTCCATCAAAACAAAAAAAAGGGAATACAAAAACAACTGACGATAAAGCTCCAAGTGCTATTTCCTCCGAAGAGTGGCGAGAATTTTGTAGAAAAAAAGATGCAGAAAAATCTCAAAAGCAAATGGATGTTTGTAAAAGAAAAGAAGAGAGAAGGAAATTGAAGAAAAATAAGGTACCAACAAAAATGAAGCAAAAGAAAATAGATAGTGACAAAACTTCAAAAAAATTAAAATACCATGTTATATGTGTAAAGGTTATTTGAACAGTGACACAGAGGAAGAGGACCATAAAAATATAGGCTGCGATTTTTGTGATAAATGGTACCACAAAAAATGAACCGAATTTTATAACTACAAATGTGACCAATGTTAAGAAATCGTTAGCATTTAAAAAAAAGATCTCATAATTTGTGTATATTTTGTTTTTGTATCAACTTATTGAATATATTAAAATGATTATGTTTTGTGTTCTAATTTTTGTTTCATTTGATGGGTACCTAAGCAAGTAAAATAAAAGATACATGGTGCACCTGGTTTATAAGGATCTAGGTATGGGTATCTAAAATCCTATTCTTTTGAAGCGGTCGAGAACCAACTCTGAAGTGGTCGAGAATTGCGACAGGCTAAAATGTACTTTTTTTACATTCATTCAATTATGAATAAAAACACTAAAAAAGACCTTTTAAAGCCATCTCAAGGCTTCAAACAATCCAAAAATGATATGACAACTGAAATTTAATTTAATTTTCTGGGATTTATTACATCTCAAAGTCGAAATTTCTGTTAACCGGTCGCGAACAGGCACATTCACTATTTATATATATGTATATAATCGGGACCCTATTTACCAAATATTTGGTGTCAGGATATGAGCCTTTTGCTAAATTCTTATAAAGCTTTTCCAATTTTTTCGGCTTTTTGCCATTTTCTTTGCGTCCTGCCATGTTTTCCCTTTATTCTTTAATATTTCTGAAATAGTTTTATTCCATGGTTGTCTTGGTCTTCCTTTTCTTTTATTTTTTAATATTTTTGCTTCCCATATTCTTTTATCTTGTATTTTCCTTTCTTTGCAAATGCCCCCACCATCCCAATTGTCTGTATTCTATCAATTCTAGGATTGATTCTATTTTTAGATGACTTATTATATCTGTTTTCCTAATTTTGTCTTTTTTTGTAACGCCCTGGACTCTTCTTAAGTACCTATTTCATTTCAACTGCCTGTATTTTGCTCTTCTGCGTTTGATTTAGCAACCACTTTTCACATAAGTTAATATTGGCCTATATATTGCTTTAAATATTTTTATCTTGGTATTTTTTGATATTCTTTTATTGTTTATGAATGTTTTGTTCATCGTATAGTAGAGTTTCATTGTTTTTTCCATTCTTTTATTCATTTCTGCTTCTTGTATCCTTGTTGATCAATTGTTATTCCCAAGTATTGAAATTTTGTCACTTGTTCTATAACTTGTCCTTCAATTTCTATAACTATTTCTTCTTGCCCTTCTCCTCTAACCATAACTTTCGTTTTGTTTTTATTCATAACCATCCTGTTTTCTTTCAAGATACTATTCCGTGTTTCTAGATTGTGTTTCAGATCTTCTTTAGTTTTGGCAAAAATAACGATATCGTCAGCAAATGCCCCTTCCGACACTTCTACTTTGTTAAGATCCATGTATCCTATATTGAATTTTTTTTTCACTATTTATCAGAAAATTATAAACAAATTCCATAACAAGTTTATACCTTTAGTCACACCAGAACTTTTAAGGTTAGGTACAACGTACAACACACAAAATAAATGTTTATCAATACAATAAATTGTAATTTACCTAATAATTAAAACCTTCAGTACTTCCAAATTAGCCACAAATGAATGGAAAATATTCCATAATTATATCAATCAAGTCTAGAAAATGACACTATGATTCATTAAGTACTTGTATAAAAATCAAACAAGTGGAAACTTGAACAGAAATTTTTTAATTGGACTGTTTCTCCGTTTATAACTAATTTAACTAAATAATTATATGTATTATTTAGAATGCAATTCATATTGTTTAGATAAACCAAAAATGAGGTAGGTATACCTAACGTTATAGGGAAAAACATTGTGCATTCAGTTTCCAGAAGTAATTTGTATCATTATAAAACCAAAATAATTAACATTGGGAATAAACATACAACAAAATATCTGAGATAAACATTAAATTTCAGGATTTATTAATCATAATATGCTAAGGATTAGAGCACAAGAACACGTGGATTCAATTAAACGGTGAGGGGTTTTCCAAAACACTTCACACGAAGTTAGTTATTGGAAATGAACCAGGTAAATAGTTTCATTTATAAATTTTATATAAAATAAATCACCTCTTAGTAAAAAAAGTAATAAGTACGTAATGCTTCTTATCTTATCAGACGTTAATTTTCAGAAATAATTAATCTGATAACGATATCATGATCATAACATTTTTATTAGCACTAATAAAATAATGTATTTTTTTACCTGCCAAGTGGTGTTTTATCCAAATCGTATACTCCAATAATGGGTTCCCTCTGGACCAAGGAAGAAAGAAGGTCGTCTTTGATTTGCAATAGTCCATCTTTAGAAGGGGTAAATCCCAACATTTTTAAAATAAAAAATTAAACACTTATAAACAAACTGAAAACGTCACAATAAGTCAACTTCGAAAAACGTTAACGAACTTTCTACCTGGGCAACTAAGATTTTAAAACAGCTGTCAAACGTTATGTTTGGTAGGGTACTTTCAAATTTTTAACGATTTAACAAATATCCAACTTAACACGGTACACAGTTTTACATATTTATCGATTCACACGGGTACTTTTTTTTAGAAAAGTACTGGACACGAAAGTATGAAAGAAAACATGAAAAACAGAGAACACAATCAAGCCGATAATATATCGAACACAGCTTGCTATGCTCCTCCAGCACTACACACTCTCTAACAACAAACTGACTGAATTCAGATTTGCCACAACTGACAAACACGAAGCTTAACGATTTCTAGTCGATGTTCGAGGACAGAGAATGGCTCATTTTAAAATGCCAACTATGTATCCCAGAGCCATCTATATTATTCAAGCACACTTCATATTTTACCAGGAATATATGCAACACTTCTGACGATGACGTAAAAACGTATGCGTAATGGATTTAGATTGTTTAAAACCAACGGTAATATTGTTGATTGACATAGTAACAGATAAAAATAATATACAGACTAATAATTGGTAACTTAATAATTTATCAATGATGTTAGTAAATAAGGTTTTCTTAGGAAGACTATTGTTTTCATTATCAAGATAAAACGTAGCAAATATTATACTTATTATTTCAACCTTTATTTATTTTAAATTAAAAATAAGATCAACTAAAATTCCGCTATACAATAAATATTCAGATAATTAACAACCGAAATAGCCTAATTATGTATTCAATTCAGTATTGTTTCAGATTTTACGTCAAGCATTAATAGTTATTTTTGTATCTATAGTTTATTTCAGAAAGGTATAGAGTAATAAAACCTCATTAGGTATACAAAGGGAGCACAGAGTGACCCAACGAATATTTAAGCCACTTTCATAGTTTGGCATTGATTTCATTGTAAAATTTTTTCTTTTTATCAAGTGCAGGTAGTACCACCCGGGTTGGGGTCAATATATGGGCTTAGCCTATTGTTATCCATTCACAAACACTGAAAATAGTGTGCCAAAGGCGTGCCGGTAGGATACTCGTAAAAAGGAAAGAATTTTATTTTACCAAAATAAAAATTAGGCATTATGCACATAGTATTAGGTAAAGCCTGTTCATAGTTATAAGAAAGTAAATTAAGCGGATTATTGAAGGGTAGCTATTAACTAACAATGACATGAAATTTATTAGCCGATTTTCGTAGTTTTAGAGCAGGTATGCTATGGTCCGTACCCATTTAAAATCTTTATCCTATACTTTATCAAGGGGTACTTCCTAATAGGATTCAGTCAGTCACTTTCTTATATCTATGGACAGGCTTTACACTTATTTTTCTTTGAACATTATACAAAAAATACATTATACAGAAATTAAAAATTATAAAAAATCATAATATTCTTCGTCATCTGAGGAACTGTCATCTCCTCTTAACGTTATAATTAACGGGTCGACGGTCCGATCGATCAAGTAGTCAAGATCCCACATTTTCTCCTCTTCTTTAATGACATGCTGGACTGCTTTTCGCCAGTTCGTCGAGAATGATAACTCGCGTTATCCATAACTACTACTGCATCAGCCGGAAGATATTTTATCATTTCACCAAAATAGTCTTCAAAAACATCCGAACCCATGTCCTCGTGGTAATCTCCCGTATGGCACGACTGAAAGGTTAGCAAACCTTCTTTTAAAAATCCCTCTTCTCTTCCAATATGGACGATTATTAGTCTTTTCCCTTTACCTGAAGGCACCTTAATACCCGTTGAGAGGCCTTCCATGAAAGCTTGGCGAGCACTGGTTATATTTTTGTCTTGCCACATTTTTGGTACTGTATAACCTTCATTGATCCACGTCTCATCAAGATAAAAGATTTTCTTCTGCTCTGTTCTGTACTGCTTTATACTTCTTAAGTATTTTCGTCGCCAGCAAACAATTTCATCGCTTTCCAGTAAAAGTGCTTTACGGTTATGCTTTTCCCAGGCAAAATCCATATTTCTCAAAGTGGTCCATAAAAGTTTTTCAGTTATCAACGGAACACTGTCATCCTGGCCAAGCTCCATTAAAATCTTATCTAGGGTGGGTATTTCTTTTTTAAAATAAAAAGAGTGAACTTTTCTTCGAATTACACTTTTGGTGACTTCATCAAGGACTTTTACTGGTCTGCCAGGACTTTTCTTGGTAGGCTCCACTTGGCCTGCTATCTTTCTCTCCCGCAATAATTTAAAAACGGTGGACTTTCCAACTCCAGTCATTCGGGAACATCGGTCGACAGTTTCTTGTACAATAAATTTTGGGTAATCGTATTTTATGCAATCGTGTACATTTAAAATAATAAGTTTTTCATTCACTGATAGTGGAGAATTATTGGAACATCTTTTAGTTGGTGTAAATGTCGCCATTTTATTACTAATCTTATAATACCGTGAACACTATTTACGGCTTAACAGCAAATACTGATGCGTTAAACTAAACAAATATACTTATAAAGGTCTAAAAATTTTGGGTAAGGCACCTTGCGGCGCTTGGTTGAGCCGAATCTGAAACAGGGTTGGAATTAGGCAGAGGCACCGATAGAAGGTTAAACGGTACCTGTTAAACGCAAAACGTAACTGTATAATCTACTACCTAAGTAATCCCTACACAATATTTCGATATTGACACTTCAGGCCAGAAAACATACTTTTCCTTATTCTCTTACGCAATTACTTGAAATTTTAATATTACAAACAATACTATTTCAAGACCTACGCCTATGGCCGACACCGAAATTGAGCCGAACTGGATGGAATTCCCCATTTTATTACTCTATACCTTTCTGAAATAGACTATAGTGCGCGAAATGCTACTTTGGTGATCGAGAATTGAATTTTTTAACGAGGCGAAGCCGAGTTGAAAAATTATTCGAGACCACCAAAGTAGTTCGCGCACGAGATGCAAACAATATTTTTTCTACAAACGTCAAATTCTATCTTTTAAAAATATTATAAATAAGTAAAATGCCTAATTTTTTATAGAAAATAGTGTTGAGCTGGCTTAAAATGTCTTTCCTAATCAAATTTTCACTGTTACTATGGATTAATGTTAATATTGTAAATAATAACTATTTCAGTGGCGGCTCGTGAACTTTTTAAAAGAGGAGGCTGGACATAAAACGTTACTGTAAAAATATACTCTATTCAGCCAATTAATTTAACCTTTGCGCAGCGACCGTACCAGCTACTTCAGTGACAAAATTAATTGTTGCCCAGCAAGAACCAACGTGGAGGTATACAGTTTCTCTTGCCAAAAATTTTTTTTGTTCGTTTTTTGTTTTTTATTATTTTTTTTTGGATTCTTAACGGTCTTTAGTTTGCGAAAAATGATCAATAATATTATCATAAAATATATCATTTTGTTTTAAATCTTTTTCAATAGATATTAAACTAACATATTGTATAAACGATTTTGGCCCATTGTGTTTCGACGGTAAGTTTTAATTCGTTTGAGAGTACAAAATGATCTCTCCACCGATGCCGAAGTAACAGGAATGGTGACTGTCAAACAAAGTACACTTTGGCAAATACAGGAATGAATGTGAATGCGCGTTACTAGATGATGGTAGTGGTAGTAGATTAGTACGGTCCCTCAAGCAGGTATACTTGACTACTATTGTCAGTTCTATTGTGTCTATATATTTTATTCTGGGGTACATAATTTAGTACTTTGATTATTTACCGTACTAATTCACCAGCCGCATATTACCCTCTTTGTCATCCGAATACTTTCTCATTTTAACTTCGCGCCTCTCGTACGTTTCTCGAAATTCACTCCTGCATTTGTCAAACTGTAGTTCCTGTATCACCGCGACCGCTAGAGACCGCAAGCCTCCTGAGAGTGTTGCCATTTCAGCTATTTTTTACGGTATTAAGCTATTGGTCAAAAAAACGGCAACTGTGTTGAGCAACACGTGTTTAGATATTAACATGATGAGATGTTTGTAGAATCTAGCCTCAGGGCACTGTTTTCAGATTTAAAAATAACTACTGAAAACGAGGAATTAATTTTGAAATTTAAAAATTATTAGATAACCAGGAAATAGAATGAATAATTTTCAACAAAATATATCTGGTGCTATTTTTTGGATAAATTGGTAAGGAGGCTGAGCCTCCTTCGAGGAGCCGCCACTGGTTAATATTCCACTTTCTTGTCTCTGCAATGTCTGATGTATTAATATATTTGAAATAAGATGTTTAATTATTTATTAACCATATATGCCTAATTCTTTTTTTTTTCTGTTTATGACCAGGGACAAAGTCCATTAGCCGAATATGTTTTAATTAATTTATTTTTTAATAGGGACAAGAAAGTAGGAATCCCAACCAAATTTTTTGTCCGTACATGATATAATATATAATATACATATACACTGTGTTCATTTGAAAAGGACCCACCCTTAATATTTCAAAAATGCGACATATTAGAAAGAAATGCTGAAACACGTAAACTTTTAACTTGAGGGGGACACTTTTTGGTGCTAATATCATAAACGTCAGATTCACCCCCTCCCTTCTGGAGATACCCCTTACATTTTTTCAAATGGCATTAGGTATCAAGTCATACCTCATTTGAAAGGTCTGGTGAAGCTCTATCCAATCATTTTGTTTTGCCTTTGAAGCAGCCTTCCATTGTTATTTAATCGTTGTTTAAAAATGGCTTTCTTTCAACTTTTATTGCCTGAATGTTAACGGTGGTCACTTTGAACACATGATTAAATAATAGTTATGTCTTGTTAACAGTTGTCTGTTCACTATTTGTAAATTTTTTATTCTTTAAAGAGTCTTTCGGTCATAACCTAATACGGGGGCATACGAAAAGTTGAAAGAGAGCCAATTTTAAACAATGATTAAATAACAATGGAAGGCTGGAATCAAAGGCAAAACAAAATGATTGAATAGAGATTTACCAGACCTTTTAAATGAGGTATGTCTTGATATCTAATGCCATTTGAAAAAATTCAAGGGGTATCTCCAGTAGGGAGGGGGTGAATCTGACGTTTATGACATTAGCGCTAAAAAGTGTCCCCCTTAAGTTAAAAATTGACGTGTTTCGGCATTTCTTTCTAATATGTCCCATTTCTGAAATATTAAGGGTGGGACCTTTTCAAATGAACACAAGTGTATAATAATGCCACATACAATTCTTTTTTTTTTCCTATTTTGCCTAATGCCTAATTCTTGATTACTTACATTACAATCAAAAAGCATTTAGTCTCCTTACATACAGTGCGTCTATAAAGTAACGCATAAATTCATTATTAGCTAAATAAACAATAAAATTAGAAATTCCCGAAACAGGTCGATTTTTAGTTTTAATTTACAATTTTTTCAAATTAAAATCTAATACACATATGGCGAACCCCCTTCGTGTGATGACGTCATCACAATTTTTTTTAAATGGAACCCCCCCTTTTTTTCAATTTCCGGATTTCCCTTGCTGAGCTGATTCCAAAAATGTATAACACGTTGCTTCAAATTGGTACAGGGTGGGCAAAAATACAAAAAAAATTATGGAAAGTTATACGTTACTGAATGTAATGAACAAATTAAATGGAATTACGCAGTTATGTGATACACTAGCAAAAACAAACAAACGAAAATTTACAATAAATGTTCAAATTGTTTTCCATTGATCGTTAGACAATGACTGAACCGGGCATTACTTTCGTCTCTAACATTCTGTATTTCTTGTCTAATTTGGTCTTGTAGTTGACGGATATTTCCAGGTCTGTTTGTGTAGACTTTAGATTTTAAATAACCCCATAAAAAGAAGTCTAATGGGCTCAGATCAGGTGATCTACCTGGCCATTCCATTGGTCCCCTTCTTCTTATCCACCGTTGTGGAAATGTTCTGTTTAAAAAATCGCGCACACTTACTGCGAAATGTGGCGATGCGCCATCCTGTTGAAACCAGTTTCTGCGGTCTAAATTAGTGGGTATTTGAATTGCAGGAAAAAGCTGGATCAGATCAGGAATTAATGTATTTTGTAGGAAATCCAGATATCTGCTCTTTGCCTATGGTACTCTTGCATCCGGTGTGGAGTTTCATC
The DNA here is from genome assembly GCA_947563755.1 of Lochmaea crataegi. Taxonomy (NCBI): domain Eukaryota; kingdom Metazoa; phylum Arthropoda; class Insecta; order Coleoptera; family Chrysomelidae; genus Lochmaea; species Lochmaea crataegi. Next base: position 24,299,303 of record OX387433.1, on the reverse strand, counting down.
AGACCAATAACGGGTGTTTTGACGGTTAACATGACCGTTCAAATAAAACGTTGCCTCGTCCGAAAAAAAAACGTTATCAATGAAATTGCTATTTTGGTTCATCTTATACTCGCAGAATTTAGTTCTTCGGTAAAAAAAGTCGTCTTCAGCCAATTCATAAGACGTACTTTATAAGGATGGTATTTTACCTTTTTAAAAATGTTTGATACTGAAGACTTTCCAAAACCAAAATCCCTAGATAATCCTCGCACTGTACAATGTGGATTTTCTAATGCCGACAAAATTATGTCTTGTTGAATATTTTCATTCATTTTTTGTCTACCTTGCTTTGCTGCATCCCTCACATGTCCTAATTCTCTGTATTTTCGCTCTATTCTGCTTACCGTAGATTGTGAAAAAAGGTCCCGGTCTGGGTGCATTTCATGGAATAATCGGCATACCTCTTGTTGAGTCCGCATCATAACGCCAATCATCATTAATATTTCAATCCTATCACTTTTGGTTAAAGGCAGTTTGTAAAAAAAGTTGCAAATGATAAATTGCTTGGATAGTTTTCACGTAAATGTACCTTTTCTAAAGCATTAACAATACATAATTGTACTTTAATGTTTCTGACAGTTTTTAACATCAAATGAAAAAAATGGTAAAAAATACTGTCAAACAATAAAAATATTTTTATGGTTCAGTGGCTTGGATCACTAATAAGAGCTTAGATACAATGTTAAAAATAGTGCAAGGTGTTTTTAATAGTTAATTAAAGTAGTTGTATCACAATACGTAATTACATTTAATGTGTTTATTACGTTTATTCTTTATTTATTATTTTGTAACTTGAAACTTTTGCATTTTTGCCCACCCTGTACCAATTTGAAGCAACGTGTTATACATTTTTGGAACCAGCACAGCAAGGGAAATTGGAAAAAAGGGGGGTTCCCTTTAAAAAAAAATGGTGATACCGTCATCACACGAAGGTGGTTCACCCTATATAATAGATTATAATTTGAAAAAATAGTAAATTAAAATCAAAAATCGACCTGTTTCAGCAATTTCTAATATTATTGTTTATTTATTTAGCTAATATGTAATGAATGTATGCGTTACTTTATGGATGCACTGTATATACATTTAATAAAGGTAGCATGATTCAGACACCATACTATCTGAGAGCTGTTCCAAAGAAAAGTTCATAAAAATATTGTGTTTGTCTTAGTCCATACCAGTTGTTACAAAAATAAGTGTAGGAAAATAAAAAATCATGTCAGTAAAAGTTATTACTTTTTCAGTAAATTAGAAACTGATTATAGCTATGTTTCCTAGTTTCTATTAAAACTTTATGTACAAATCTATATTACAATAATCAGTATAGAAAATATGTTTAATTATGACTCTTTACTACTAGCTTTTTGAGCGCTTAATCCAATCCCAGTTACTAGTGCTATAACTGTAAGTCCTTGTGCTGCTATTCTTGTTCTCATCATGTATTGGGACATCTTTTTTTGGCCAGTCCTGAAACACCACAAACCGTAAGATAGTGCTACGATTGTAGCTAGACAGCCTAAAAATTAAAATTACTTGTTAATAATGTACTAATAATAAATAATTTCTATGTATGTTATTACCTATTGGTACAAAGGGATTTTCTTTGAATTTTCTCATAAATTTTTGACCTTGAGTTTCAACAGGGACTACTGCATCCATATCCTTTCTCAACGTTATCCAGTCAAACGATTCCATTTCCTCATCAGACATATCTTTAGAGGACATTTTAAAAAATATATATTTTTAATTTTGTCACAACTCACAACTGTTTCTTTAGTTTTTATTTTGTCAAATAAGTGACATGTGAGTGACAGTTACAATTACAATCTTCTTCTTAATTTTAAGCAAAGAGCACCTTGTAATCATTTTTTTATAGTAATGGTCTTGCTTTAGTTTTTACGCAGCTACAATACAAAATGATAACATTCCCATACTTTTGCAAATGATTTCATTTTAGAACTACATATTTATTTTTATGACATATTGTGTATTAACAGAAGTTACAATTGCAAAATTTATAAATTACAATATTGCTTTATTAAAAATATCATGATCCTATAACCCGTTTCGTAGGCAACATACTATACAAATATAAGATTCAAATATTAAACTAAAATTCCATTATAACTCATATAATAGAGAGTTATTGCAAATGGGAAAAAACGCAGACTTTAATAGAAGATCCGCTAATAAAGTATCCTTTAAGGCGATACCAAAAGTGCACTATTGCAGACACGAAAGTAACCACAGAACTGAATAAATTATGTCCTGTGAAAGTGACAGATCTCGAACCTAGAAGTTTGAAGAATTTGTTTTCATTCACAGTTTTGTATTTATGGCACAAAACATCCAATTTATGGTGGATATCCTTAAAGTTGAACTCACTGAGCATGCGTATATGTCAAAATAAAAGAGATTTTATTAAAAACGAACGTTGCAATTAATTCTTCCAAAGTTATATTCACTTCAGCTGTAATTATCTTTTTAATACAGTGTAGTATTATTTTAAAATGTATGTCCAATATCATGTTCAGATTTAAGAAGAGTTGAATTAATTGTTGATAAAATTTAATAAATGCCATAGGGGCATCATTAGAGAGTTATTGCAAATGGGAAAAAATGCAGACTTTAATAAAAGATCCGCTAATAAAGTATCCTTTAAGGCGATACCAAAAGTGCACTATTGCAGAGCGCTTTAAGTGAAATCAAAAGTAACCACAGAACTGAATAAATTATGTCCTGTGAAAGTGACAGATCTCGAACCTAGAAGTTTGAAGAATTTGTTTTCATTCACAGTTTTGTATTTATGGCACAAAACATCCAGTTTTTGGTGACAGATCCGTCAAAATAAAGGTACTTAATTAAAAAGTTTTTTGCCTTTATTTAACTAAAGTACAGGAATCCTGTATTTTAGATCGGGAATATCCTTAAAGTTGGACTTACTGAGCATGCGTATATGTCAAAATAAAAGAGAGTTTATTAAGGGAACTAAAAAACGAACGTTGCAATAACTCTCTATATTATGTTATTCTCTACAATCTTCCGAAATTAGCACCACAGAAGTAAACATCTTTTTTTCTATGACCATGTTACTTCTGTCGGCTGTCAGCTGTCTCATAGAACTGTCTTAAATGTATTTTTAGATCTGTGTCTGTGTTCTAAATACGTCTAAAAAATTTGTGTTAATAGCAGAGGTTAATATATTATAGTAACAATTTTTGATAGGTAAAAGTTATTACAGTTTAACATAAGTATATTACAATAAATGAATCACTTTATTTGTTATTTTAGTTTTCAATAAATTAATATCACGTAAGTATTTCATTCAATCTATTTCTTTAACTGGTATGTAAAATCAATAAACCAATTTGACATTTTTTACCCACAGATAGAAACTGAAATAAGTATTTATATATTTTATAGTTTGCAGTCGTCGTGACAATAAACAGCAATTTAATTTAATTCTCTCTTTTTTGAATATAGATTAATTTTAAGGGAAATTTCAAATAGTATGATTTAGAATGATATATAGTATTAGTATTAATTAATCTACATAATCTTAATTAATAATTTAATGGTTTTTAGAATATGTACAATGGAATTGGGTTAGCAACACCTAGAGGTTCTGGAACAAATGGCCATGTACAGCGAAATTGGGCCTTGGTTAGATCTAGAGAAAAGGACAAAATGTATAAATCAGAACAAGAACTTGCTTCTATCGATGCAGCTTCAAATAAACAACCAAACAAGGAAATTTTGGATCATGAGCGAAAAAGAAAGATTGAATTGAAATGTGCAGAGTTTGCAGATCTTCTAGAAGAACAAGGGTTAGTTATTTTAAATTCTCAAATGCAATTTTCCATTATTAGACATTTATTCTTGAGAAACTCAATTGAAAGTCAACTAGTTTGTTTTTTACTGTTTTACTTTGTTTTAGATTTAGTGAAGACACTGTTACCAACAAAGTTAACAACTACAGAAATATGCTAATGGGACAAGGAGCCAAGATAGAAAAACCAGTTGATGAATGGGGAAGACCAAGGTAAGTTATTTATTACAAAATACTTAATGAAATTTCTACATTAAGATGTAATTGAAAATACTTACTTGGATTTGGAAATAACCAAGCCAATTCTATTTTCCAATAAGTAAATGAAGAAGTGACAGTAAATCTAAATACGCCCGACCATTTAAATTTCCCTCAATGAAAAAGGGACTAATTATTTTGTAGCCTATTATTCCAGCCCATGCATTCAGTTTTTGTGGATTTTGGATGTGGGATCATGCATCCAACGAGGATTGTTATGTTACCAGTATCTACAATTATGCCGATTTATGTTTCCATTAATAAAAAAAGTGGCCTCATCACAAAACATGAGTAATATTACTTAAAAAATTTGGATCGTTTTGATTGTAACATTTTTCAATCATTAGGTTTGTTCCAACTGGCATTTAGGAACCGTTATTGATTCATATCGAGTACTATATAGTGCTCAAACTCGAATTAGGGATGGACACATCAACTTTATCACCCCTTCCAGAAGGTAGTTTTTGTACTGTCCCAAGAACGATACTATAATCAGTTGGAACGCGAAATAAATATAGCACTTGCGTGAACAATACCTAGTAGAACGGTTCTATCTCCAGTTGGAACGAACCTATTATGTTTGCAAACTCTTCACGTCTATCGAAATCATCATTTGACAACTCTTGAACTAATCTTATTTTATATGGATCTTTGCGAAATATCAAGTTCCCTGGATATTTGTCTAGTACTCAAGTGTGGATTGTCTTCTAACAGGACACAAACATCTAAAGATTTTTACTTAATTACAGTTACTTGTAAATAATTGTCATATTAGTAAAGCGTGATCTATAGACGTCAAAAAATACTATTAAACGCTTTACAAAATTAGAAAAATAAATTTCCAAAGAGCAGACCATCCACTTAGAAGCAACAACTACTTCTCGGGCTATATGCCCCGACAGACATTGAATTACACTTCTAAAGTAAACGGGGTTGGTATATCTGTTAAGATAGAACCAACCAACCAATTCTGGTTTGCAATTAGAAGGAAGATACTTGCACACCAAAATCTATAAAAATCGTGCGATCCGTTTCCGAGATAATTGAGGCGTTCCATACTTGAAAAGTCACTCTGTATAATGGGGTAACATTCACTGACTCCTAAAATATCTGTTGTGCCCCTTTTCTTCTAGTTGGTTTCTGAGGAAAGTCTCAGAGATAGTAGTTAGTTTTATTTCCTGGAGGAAGTTTAGGATTTTCACGGGTTTCAGGCTATGACTCTTCGATCTAGAAGTATAGGATTCTGTATTGCTATGCATTCCATAAAAATGTTAATTTCCTCTTGAGAAATGCTTGGAGTTTTCCCCAAACTTTCAGAGTCTTTAATTCCTGGCCCTTACATTCCTATCTCTCCTATTCAATGGTATACAGGTAGCTATAGTTGGTTGGTATACATTTTTGTCTGCTACTCTAGTAGTGAGCAAGGTGAGTTTTCCAAGTTAATGGATGTCCAGTTATATCACACCGATTTTTAAATGTAGTGACAAATCAAATATTAAAAATTATAGACCTATATCTATACTATACTTCAAAGACATTCAATACAGTCAGTTATAAAATTCTTATAAACTTGGAAACATCAGCTTAAATGGTACCTACTTTTTTGAAATGGTTTGAAAGCTATTTAATGGGTAGGTGACAATAGGTCAAAATAAAGAAATTTATTTCAAGGGAGATGTTAGTGGCATCTCAGGTGCCACAAGGTAGTCACTTGGGACCTCTGTTATTTAATATTTTTATTAATGATCTCAGATCTAAAATTGTGCACTCGGAAATTTGGATTTTTGCTGATGACCTTAAGTTATTTAAATCAATACAAATAGAAACAGATTGTGGGAAAATGTCAATGCTTTTAATTACTGGTACAAATTAAACTTAATGGTAATTAATATTAGAAAATGTAGTTGTTTTTCTAGAAAAATTGAAAATATATTATTCACTTATTCTATAGTTGCTAATGATTTGAGTAATGTTCTTTCTGTTCAGGATATAGGTGTGATATTAGATCATAAACTTTATTTTCACCTTCAGTATGATCATATAATTAGTAAATCAATGAAAATGTTGGGATTTGTATTGCGAACTGCTAAGGACTTTAAAATACCTTCATGTTTACCCTTAAGTCAATTTATTTTGCATTAGTCATGGAATACTGTTCACCAGTTTGTTGTTGAAAAACTTGGAGAAAATCCAAAATATATTCGGGGGTCATACCACAAGAGCTCATATTTAGCCAGATATTTTTTGTGGTTGTTTTCGAATACTTAATTTCATTGGCAATTAAACGAGAGCTGCTCTGACAAAATCACGAGAGAGTATAGCTCGAGTGATTTTGTCAGAACAGATCGAGTTAAATTATCTATATGAAAATAAGTATGAGAAAATAACCACAAAAAATATCCTGCTAGATCTGAGCTCGCGCGGTATTTGGTAAGACAATTCCATGAATAGAAAACTCAATTCAATTAAACTTTATTTTACAAACTTAAACGTAAAAAAATAATGTTTAGAACATTAAATTTTTCGAAATACATGCTTTGCAACATTTTTGCTGTTGTGTTCCACATTGTTTTCACCTCATATTCTTTATAATCTTCCCCATTCTGTTTCTTCATATGAAAGCCCCAGTCCATCAATATTCCTGCCACATTTTCCACTGACTGTTCGGTTTCCAAATTGAAGTTTCGTTTTTTACAAAATTCGCTAAATTGATTCCAAATGGAGGAATTACTTTTTTGTATTTTCTGGAGTTGATTTTTCAATCTCCCTTACTATTTCTGTCTCGCAAATATTTCCAAATCTCGACATACTTACTGGAATATTATTTGCTGTTTAATTCTGTTTTTGACATTTACAATTGTCAAACTGATGCGCCGCGCAACGCTTGATAAACGAACAGGAAATGCGAGTGTTGCTTAGGTGATGTAATTTATTCGATTTTTTTATCCACGTGCATTTCTGTTCCTTCCTATTTAGTCGATAGCAAACTACGATTTTTGTACTCACAAATGGGAATTGTTATACATCAGTGGAATTGTCATTAGGTATATGTCTTTTAAATTCGGAATGCCTGTGACAACTAATACATATCAAGATATAAGAGTCTCAGTTTGGACAAACTTTCAGTTCGTAGATCTCATGCTGATATAAAATTTCTCTACAACTTACTCAAACTTTTGCAGCTCCATTCCATAGACATAATTATGGAAGGTTCGCTGCAATAAGCAGAATTTTTTCCTACGCGGCATTAGTAATTTTGTTGTTATATTGTTTACTGAATTTTTTGTAATAATTATTATTGTTGTTTAATAATGTTACATTTAACTTATTTTACATGTATCAGCTATTTTGCCTTTATTTTTATAAAATATTCTGTTACCCCTTAATAAATAAATAAATACGCAGTTCTGACGTACACTTGAATGTGCTGTCTACATCTTTTCTATCTAATGCTCTTTTGAATATTGTCATAAACTCCTTCTATGGCTCTATAGTTTCTCTAGGATTACAATTCTAATATAATTGTCAATAGCTTTCTCCATCGTTTCAAGCATAAACGATGTTAGGCTAATTGGTCTAAAGGATTTTGGGTTTGTTGTGTCCCTTTTCCCATCTTTTGGAATAAAGGTGACTATGGTCTTCTCCAAGCTTTTGGCAATCCAGTTCTAGTCTTGTCCATGCTGGAGCAAAACTGGAAAAATCCATTCAGCTTCTGATACCTCGAAAGATAGAAAGCTGGTTAATTTTAATTCATGGTCATGGTCCATTTAAAATTTTTGTTACTACATATGTGCCTAGCCATTGTAGTGTTTTTTCTTGAAGGTCTGAGTTTCCCATAAGAATCACACTTTTCCCCTCATTTCCTGCCTGGCTTTCTCAATGCTATCTATATCTGTGTTACCCTACTTTTCACCATGACGTGATTTGTAGGATTGTAAGCTCAGTTGGCTACTTAGCCTGTCAACATTTTGAACAATTTGGTCTTTTGTGATGAATTCTTCGTATTAAATGTCTATTATACTTTTAGCAAAGGTGTATTTAGAGGACATTTACATCTTCAGCAATGATAGTTGACACTAGCTAGAAAATTTGTTCTTTTAGTGATTTCCCTAGAAATATTTAAACATCTGAACCCTTTTTATGTAGCTTTAGATTGAAATTTTGATTTGCCACACACTAATAATACCTTTTTTGACAAGCAGTGTTACTTCACTATCCTTATATTTTGTTGCAAATTAATCTACTTTACAATCCATTCTACTTCCGCATGTATTAAATAATAATGAAAGCATATTTTTTTAAAATAAAGTGTTTATTATTTGTAATATCAGTATGCTTAATGTTACTTCCAGTTTACTGCGATGCTGTGTTCATGTAAAATATTTATGATAATTACTTATCGGCCATTGTTGATTTTAATGTATTTTCTTATAAAGAACGTGATTTATCAACAGACGAAATTATAAATGTATTTATAGTCTGTTTTAAATGTACTTGCAGTAATAAAAGTGTAATTAAATTTGTCTAATGAACAATATGTTTGTTAACTTGGATACATTGGTGATATAGCACATACTTTTTAGAGGTTACGGTTTATCGATAGATGCATTGAAATTTAATGAGTCATACGTAAATAACTTGAGAAAATGCACAACCGACTTCAAAAAACATATTTAAGGTGGATTTCCACAGATCCGTCATCCGACGATACGATCATCCGAAAGTTTTGTGATTGGTGGAAAAATTTTCAAAATTTACAAGCCGCCAAATATTTGTCAGAAAGTTTTAAAGAAAATGTTGAAAACTGTTCAACTATCCGTCATCGGATCTGATTTAATCTAACTTTTTCATTATCTGTTTTTTTTGGCATACTATTCCAGAATGAATAATAATTATTATAAGCAAAGACGATTAAAAGCAACAAACAGTTTGCTGTTAATTGCAATTGTGTTGGGAAATAGGAGGAAGAAAAGAATTCTACCAAGATTTTGGATTAGAGATTTACAAAAAAAGAAAATCTCAAGGATCATTTTATAATTTGGTTGAAGAAATGCGATTATGTGATGATAAAAAATATGTAAAGTATTTAAGAATGACCTGTAACACATTCAACAAATTTCTAAGTAGGTATAGTAGGACCATCACTTGCAAAAATGCATCAAGTTACCAAACTTAAAAAGTGATATGTCATTTTTGTTATTAAAGCATACGATTGTTTCCAAGCTATGGAAATTGGCATTTTCATTTATCCGATACAACGTGATACGACTAAAAATCGGACATCGGATGACGGATCTATGGAAAGGAACCTTTAGACTTGGGACGTCCCTGATCATAGTTAGGAACATATGTTTTGAAATTGTCATAAACCTAACAATGCCTCAATCACAATACATTTCCTATTTAATTTTGATCGTTTTTTTGGTGTATCTTGGAAGTCCAAGGTCCAATACCAATGAATTTAAAATTGGATCACCTTGGAGCTATGCATTTAATGTAAAAAGGATCATTGACATCGGATCATAAACAGTGCACGAGCTTAGTTAAAGTATAATAAAAAATTGTTGGATAATGAACCAAATAGAGATTTTCGAGGGGATTCCCAAAATATTTTATTTATACGGTAACTTTTATAGCATTTTCAAAGCCTGGAGGTTTTCTTTATTGAATATAAGGATTGCTTGAAAAAGATTTTGTAAAATTTATTATTTGTTGTATTACAGGTATTTAGTAGTTATAGTCGGGGAAATAGGGCTTTTATCTGGTCATGCCGGGCTCAACAATTGTAACTAATCACAAAACATGTTGAGTATGCTGGCAGTCAGAGGCTGAGCTCCGTCTGAACGCATTGCTGCAAGTTAGCGGTGGAACATAACCTAACTACAAAACCCAACACTTTGACAGCGCCAAAGATGACAAAATAAATTGTCTCATCCTTGACAGAAATGAGTAAACAAAGCGCAAATAATTGCCGCCGCTGAGTCAGAAACTCGACCTTTGAGCCCGTCTTGTAAATATTTATTTATTTACGGGCGAACCCATTTCACAAAAAGTGATTACAAATCTAAAAAATACAGAACATTTATCATATGAGATTATATAAAATACAGAACATACAAAGGATAGAATTCACTATAAATATAAATTTGTAAAATATAAATACAGAAAACACGTAACTAAAAAGAACTAAATATCATTAATACAATTAGTTATCTAAGTATATTTGACAGTGTTCGTTTATACGAGAGTTTATTTTCCCGACTCGGCACCCCCCAAACGGTACACATAAAAGTATAAACTGTCAATTTCTTCAAAATAATAACCTTATTTTTTCTTGGTTGAAACAGATCATTGGTTAAGAAAAGACAAGAAAAATAATTGAAGAAGCTATACAGTGTTGAGAAAATGGCTTCTTCAATCATTTTCCTTGCCCTTCTCGATAAATTAACCAATGATCTGTGTACCAGTGTACCGTTTGGGGGTGCCGAGGGAAAATAAGCGTGTTTCATTAATTCGGTCTTAAACTGTCAGTGATTGTCAAATTTATGACTTTTAAGGATAAAGTACTCGGAATGTACAGTTTATAGTCAACATCCATTGGACGCGTTTACCATTTGGTACACCAAAGATCAGTGGCTGGATGTGAGCGAAAATGATAGTTCGCTAATCTCTAGCTTAGATAAGGATAGTCTCCCAACTGCTAAGTAATGGTGCACATAGAAAACATGAAAAAAATGGTAATTCACGGTTTAAATTATTTCAGAGACTCAAGGATGAATTGTGATTGGATTTCGTTACAGAAAGCTTTAATTCTAACAGCTCAACGTAAATGATTATATTTTATTTTTATATTTGTAGTGTAGATTAAAGTAAAACACAGTATTATGAATTATTTCGTAACAAAAATATTTTCAAACTAAAGGTTGTTATGTATGTCGATATCGGAAGAGTCTACAAAATTTTCAATTTCTCATTCTTTCAAAATTAGTTTGTCGCAATGTTTCATGTAATGTTGTCAATAGGTTTTGGTAATTTTTGTGTTTCATTCCAAGTTCGAATTACATCATGGAGATCCATTAGTTCTAATAATTTCTTGATAGTAGATTATTTTACTTTCTGACCAAACCGTTTCAATCCTGCTGTACTAGCAATTATACTTTGTGACCCATTGATTCTGGATAACGGTCCAAATAAAACTCTCTTTTTTTTGGAAACTTTGTTTTTATAATTTCCCATTCTTGGCAATTATAAGTCTCCCTGAATTTAGATATTTTTAGACTCTGTCCAATCTAGTAATTTTGTTTCAGACCAACTAGTATTTGGAATTGGTACTACCGATCGTGGATGGTGACTGGTGTTGTTCATGATAATTAAACTGGGTTCCTCTAGGTTGGGTATAAATTTGGGTTTGAACTATTATTCAAAATTTTCGTAGTTCATATTATCATGGTAGTCGCCAGATTTTTCGTTACTTTTGAAAACTATACCTGCATCTTCAACAAAACAGTCTTCTCTTCCTGCATGCACGATTATATATCTTGAGCCTTCGCCTGTTTTCTTGCACTGAGTTAATATAATATTATCTTGCCATGTTTTTCTCATCTGACATTTGCTAAAAATTCACACATTTCATAAGGCAGGAAGTTCCATTAAATTTTTTTTATTATAAGTTTGTTTAAACTTAAAACCACCAGTTAGTTCAGTCACAGACTTTAAACTTTTTAAAATATAAATGTATTTTTCGAAAAAAGTGTTGGCTTTTCATTCGAACATCTTTCCTTCGACGGTAATTATTTTGAACATATGTTTCGTGACCGGCTTGCAACTGCAATCTAGAGACAATTTTTTTGAATAATCTGTTTTGTTTTCTTTGATTGCTGTAAACGATACAAATTTGCAAACAATATTCGCATAGAATGTTTGGGACAGTTCAAAATTATTCTGACAATTGAAGTTTGAATGTCAATTGATATTAATTTACGACGTGCCCAAATCTAGTAACTTTTTGTTTCATACATTTTATATGTAAATAATAGAGAAAGAATAAAGGACTATGTGCTATATACAGTGTGGAAACCACTTATGGAATAAAATTCTTTATGTCATTATTTTAGAAAATTATAAAAAATGCCGAGACACGTCAACTTTTGAATTGAGTTGTGCGTTATGTAAACATAAATTTAAATGTACAGGGTGATTCACGCAAGTATGCCATAGTCGGTGTTTTTTTTTTTAATGAAACACCCTGTATATTTGCATATTTTTGAAATCCCCTTAATGAACCGAGTTCAACAAACTAAATAATGTAAGGTCAATTATGAATTATACAGGGTGAAATTTTTATTTTTACAGTTATTAAACACATACATAAAATACCTGATGTATTTGATTTTAATACATTAAAATAAATGCTCAAAATGTTCTCCACCTAGTTGTTGGCAATAGCACAGTCTCCTATAGAACTCCTCCTTAACTTTGTTTAAAGTTTGAGGTGAAATATTCCGTATTTCTATAGTTATCCTGTCTTTGAGGTCTACAATGCTAGTTGGTTGTGTTGCATATACTTTGTTCTTAAAATAACCCCACAAAAAAATCTAACAGCGTAAGGTCTGGCGATCTAGCTGGCCACTCAATAGTACCTCTTCGTCCAATCCATTTATTGGGGAAGATTTCATCTAAATAAGTTCTTACCATTAAAGCATAATGGGGTGTTGCCCCGTCTTGCTGGAACCAAACATTTTCATTCGGTAAGCTAGGATCTATTGCGTTGGGTTATAAGTTTGCCAACGCAGGAATAACTTCATTTCTAAGCATATTTAAATATTTTTCAGCTGTCAAATTTCCATCTATAAATATAGGACCAATAATATGGTCGCCTATGATACCGGCCCAAACGTTCACCTTTTGAGGGTACTGAGTATGTGTCTCACGCATCCAATTAGGATTCTCTGCTGACCAATATCTACAGTTCTGTCGGTTTACCTCTCCATTCAATGTGAATGTTGATTCGTCAGAAAAAAGAATGGGAGCTATCTCATTTCTGTTCAGCTTATTCATCAATCTTTCGCAGAAATCCATTCTACGATCTGGATCGTCTTCTGTTAACTCCTGCACAAAAGTTAATTTGTAGGGATGAAGTTTTTCTTTATGAAGACATCTTAGAACAGTTGTATGACTAACATTATTTTCACGGGCAATTTGACGTGTACTTGAAGTTGGATTCTCTTCGACACTTAACAAAATATCCACTTTCACATCATATTCAACGAAGTGTGGTTTTTTTTTCAATGGTTTGACATGTCCAAGTTCTCTGAATTGTGCATGAATTTTAGACACAGTACTTTGTGAAATATTAGGCAATTCGGGATACCTGTGATTAAATAAGTTTGCCACTTCAACTTGACTTCTGCAGTTATCCCCGTACCCGATCATCATTAAAATCTCAATTCGGTGAGTCTCAGTTAAATATTTCATTGTTATGTCGACAAGGAAAGAGTGTTTGACAAAGATTTTACTTTTTCAGTATAAACTGTCAACACATCAACAACTGACAGAATAGAAAACAATTTACATTATTTACCGATTTTGTCTAATTATTGGCGTTTTTAGGCAATTTTTAGGTATTTATGATAAAATTCATGGGCGTAGCAGGTTTTGTTTAATATACAAATACGTCTAATAATTAGTTAGTTCAGATTTTTGATAAATCCATATTTAGCTAATTTAAAAAAGTACCAATATTTCAAGTGTAATAAATTAATAATTTAAAAATTTCACCCTGTATAATTCATAATTGACCATACATTATTCAGTTTGTTGGAATCGGTTCATTAAGAGGATTTCAAAAATATGCAAATATACAGGGTGTTTCATTAAAAAAAAACAACACCGACTATGGCATACTTGCGTGAATCACCCTGTACATTTAAATTTATGTTTACATAACGCACAACTCAATTCAAAAGTTGACGTGTCTCGGCATTTTTTATAATTTTCTAAAATAATGACATAAAGAATTTTATTCCATAAGTGGTTTCCACACTGTATAACCTTTAAGAAAGTTTTCAATTACTGTCAGCGCCCAGTTGGCGAAGTTGGATATATATATTTTAAGTGACACCACTTGTCAATTACAAAATAAATAGATATTTTTTTCTATAACTGCTTATTATATTTATAATATTGTGGCGACGAGGATTTACAAAAATGAACCCCGAACAATTCCACGAATTTCTAGAACAGCAGTAAACGCAACAACACAAATGACACAACTCCTACAACTGCTAGTACAGAAAATACCTTCTGCATCATCAAATAGTAACAACGAACCTTTACAAGGCACCACAAAATATCGTGAAAAATTTCAGATGTGAAACATTTAATCCCTCAACAACCACTTCCCAGAATTTTATTGATTATTTCGAAGCTATGGGGTAATTAATGCAAGGACTTACAAAAAGTCTTATTAATTAGCTGCTTAACGCCTAACATTTTTCATAAATTGAAAGTAGCTTTCACACCTTCTTTTAAAAATAGATCAAGATAAAATTACTCAACTTATACAGAACAAAAAAACAGATTTAAAGCACTAACAGAGTTCTTGAGCTGTACACGCGAGTTAGGTCCCATAACGGAACATTTTGCGAACAAGCTAAAAGAACTGAGCAAAGACTGTGGTTACGAAGGGAATTTGAAAGAACGGCTATTAAGAGACAGATATCTGAAAAATGGCTAGATTCACGAGAAGAACTGGCAGATGGAACAACTAAAGAAGTATATCACACAAATGTTTGCTATAGCACAATCTCGTGAACTAGCTGAAGAAGACTTTGAACCAGCTAACGTTAAACACGTCAAAAGAGGATGAAATATGAGAAAAAGTGTTGTTGAAGGACGAAAAACTGCGACTCTAATTGAAAATCAGTGTCGACGATGTGGAAAGCGAGCGAGACACAAAAGAAACAATTGTGAAGCAAAAAATCATATATGTGAAGAATGCGGCATCAAAAGACACTATGGAAACTATTTTATTAAATCAGGCAGTGCAAAACTTGCACTTGCACCCAAGTGAAAGTCTAAAAATCGACTACAAAGAATTTCAGCAAAAAACAAAATAGGACAGAATAGTATTTTATCAAGAACATCAGTTTCGTCCTCAGATTTCACAGACAACGACAGTGACAACGATAACCACACTAACATTTACGAGATCCATAATACCTCTGTACGATGCAAAAAGATGGATGTGTATATCAATGGATTAAAATGCACCATGGATTGGGATCCCGGTTCAGTTTATTCTATTATTAATACAAAATGCTGGAAACGAATTGGTTCACCTCAACTATCTGAAGGACCCAAACTATGAGCCTATGGTGATTTCAAATTGAAGCCAGAAGTATTAGCATATGTCAAGGTAGAAGTCAAAGGTTACGAAAAAAAATTGAAAGTTGTAATGAAAACAACCAACTTAATGCTCTTTGGTTTACAGTGGAGTGAAGAGTTTGATATGAAATCTCCTTCACCTGTTTACTCAATACAAACACACGCTTCATCCACACTTGGACAAGTACTGGAATCATACGCTGAGCTATTTGACTCAAAATTGGGACTTGTCAGAGATTACCAAGTTAACATTCACATAAAGCCAGGAACTGGAACTTTAAAATTTATCAGCGAGACCTATAAAGTACAGTATTAAGAAAAATGTAGAAGCTGAACTGGAGCGTTTAGTCAAAGAAGGAATAATATCGAAGGTTTATCCAAACATCACGCCAATGGAGTGGGTAACGCCCACAGTTAATGTTAAACAAAATGGACAAATTCGAATTTTGTGGCGATTATCGCATTACGATGAACCCAGTTTTGAGCTGTCACACACATCCAGTACCACTTTTCGACCTACTGAGACAACAGTTAGCTTATGGTGAAAAATATACAAAAATTGATTTGAAGGACACTTACTTACAATTTAAAATAACACCCAATTCTAAGAGATATACTGCAATGACCACATACAAGGAATATTTCGTCTATAACCGCATGCCGTTTGGTATATCAATAGCACCATCAGTATTTCAACAGTTTTTAGAAAATCCGTTAGAAGGAATTCCAAATGTGGCTTTTTACTTTGATGGCATAGCATTAACAGGAAAAGATGATGAAACACATTTAAAAACGTTGGCAAATGTATTCCGAAAACTACAAGAAGCAGGCTTGAAGGTAAATCTTAAGAAGTATTTGTTCCTATACAGCCAGACATTGAATACTTGGGCCAAATTATTGACAAAAACGGAATTCGCCCTACAAAATCTAAAATTGATGCAATTTCCAAGGCTACACCTCCTACAAACACAAATGAACTTATAGTGCAGGCTCGAATCGGATACTCATTTGCAAAATTTGCCAACCGCCAACAGTTTTTTGATTTGGGTTCTAGGGGCCTTTTGCGCTATAAAAAACATGTTGCCACGAGCGAGTGCAGTGCGTTGCCGTTCCATCCCCCCGCTTCGCTACTATGCCGCTGTGACCGCGACGCGACGTTGCCTGCGCGCTCATTTCACACCAGTCGCCGAATAATGTTGTTTTCGATTGTTTACATTATTTAGCTATTCAAATAAAGTGATTTGTTTAGAAAATGTCACTAGAAATCGTAAATTTAAAGAGAAAAAGACCCAGTGAACTAGTGTGTTTGTTTTGTGATTTGCCAGGGCAATTAGTGAATAAACCAAAGCCTGAGACATTTCTCACTATAGCACGTGCATCACAAAGACGAAAAGACGAAATTAGTGTTAAGTTTGATAGACATATGTTCCTGAATCTAGTGTGATATGTTTTTGTGGCACAGAAATTGCATGGCGAGCTATGTAAGCGAGGAAAAAATACGGCGTCGAGAAATAGCTTTATACAAGGAAGAACAAAACGCTGACTGCAGTGTTGGCAGCAATACTGAAGATTCAAGTCGCGATGTCCGTAAATCTCTGAGATCGTCTGATAATACGCTGCAAAATTTGACATGTCTAATATGGGACCAGAAAACAAAAAATAAAATAAAAACGCTTTACACATGTTCCGAACTAACGGCGGCACAAATTATTTTTAATACAGCACATGTTAAACAAGACAATGTTTTCACAGCAATAAGTACTGGTCAAATGCCTAAGGATTTATTGGCTAGAGAAATTAAGTACCATAAATCTTGTTACCGTGACTATATTTGGGCACCAAGACAGTCAGGTAATAAACCAGGGCGCCCCTCTTCTAATATACCTCAAGAAATACTACGAGCATCCTTTGAAAAGTTAATGGATGAAGTGAAAGATAAATTATCAACCTCTTCTTTTGAGTTATCTTATCTGGCAACAAGAATGGCTGAGCTAACCGACTTGGAAAATGCATCTGTAGAAAACCGAACAGTTAAAACCCTTTTGATCGACAAATATGGTGAAAAAGTACTGTTTTCACATCCATTCGATAGATAAAAATCTGCCATGGTACTTTTAACAGATATACCACTTGCAGAGGTAGTGGAACGCGTACGTCAATTAGATGATAACAAAATCAAAATATGTGCAAAACAATTACGAGATGAGGACATGGCTGCTAAACTTTTATCGGATGAATATTTATGTGACGAAACTTGGACGACATTTCTACAAAATTACTCAGTGCAAAGAACCAAAAATTGGGAGGAAATTGCCTTCGGAGGGCTATGGCAATATTCAGTGATATTGTATATTGTATCACAGAAAAAAAGGCACCTAAGCACGTAACACTAGCTGAATATGTTCACCACCTTATCAGGTTAAAACATTTAATTACAATATTAAATAAACTGGGTCTCAGCATAAGCTATAAAGCGTTAAAAGATCTTGACACAGAGATATGACTGAAGATGAAAACAAGTAAGTGATTGTACCTAAAAACATTGTGCAAAATCCATCATTATATTTACACGGAGCAATAGACAACAATGATTTTAATGAAGAAACGTTAAGTGGAAAGAATACTACACACGCCGCGAAGCTTGATTTTGTTCAGAACGCACTCCTTTACGTTGGGTGACGGGCTTTTGACTAGGCACCAGTTCCAAAATGTGGAAAAAGTTTGCACTTACCTAATTTCTAAACATCAAACAAAAGCCGATAAACTTCGACATAATTTGTTATGTCAAAACATAGGCTTTGCCTTAAACAAGAATTATATGTACCTCCGATGCGTTGTATTTGCATTGTTTAAGAGCGACAGTATAAATTTACCTTTGGAAATACTCTTCTGAGCCAATGTTTGAGCCCATTGATTTCCTTCAATTTGGCTATGAGCTACGAGAAGGAAACTTATATCCAAAGCTAATGACTAAAAATACCTGTCTCCTTAATTAAACCCTGTAAATGTAAATCTAACTGTCGCACAATGTCATATTCTTGTAGAAAAGAATATTTAAATTGTATATCAATGTGTAAACAATAATTGCAACAATTTCAAACAAAATTAAACATAGCTTTTATATTTAAATTTAATTTTTCGATTTTTCACTTCTATTATTCTATTCTTTATTGACTGTTGTTTTACTTTTGCCCCATACGAATACTATAAACACAGCCTCAAATATTTCATGCCTAAAACCAATTAAAAGATTAGGCTCTTAAACTGTATGTTTTTTCTATGTTTGTTACGCGACTACTCCCCCAATTATGATTCGATTTTGATAATTTTTTTTATTAGGTAGGTCATATTCAGAGGTGGGACCAAACTAAAAATTATCTTTAAAATGCTACTGTGAAGTGACATTTTAAACGGTTTAACGCTTTGTAAAAATATCATTATTGAATTATACTACAGTGGCAGGGTAGGGGTTGGGGGGACCACTATACAGACTGGCAACATCTGTGAAATCAAAGTCAAGGATCACAACAACACATATCAGAATACAAATTTTGCAAACGAAACTCCTTTGAGATTCCGCTCTATTAGATCTTTCCTGGGTTTGGTAAATTTCTATGAGCGGTTTATTCCTCATCTGCATAGTATTTGTTCAGATCTCCATGCCCTTTCTGGCCACCGTCAAAAATGGGAATGGTCTAAAAAGGAGGACAAAATACTCAAAAAAAACAAAATAATTGATTGCAAATACCAAGCCTCTAGTAGCTTTTGACGAAAAACGATCGTTATTTTTAGCATGTGATGCGTCTGAGAAAGGTATAGGTGTTACCACACTGAAGCAAGCGGAGACTAATTACTCAGTTATCGACCGTGGAGCACTTGCTATATTTTTTGGCATCAAGAAATTTGATCAGTACTTGCGAGGACTACATTTTACTTTGGTAACGGATCATAAACCACTAATTCGTTTATTGGGAACTAAGCGCAATCTACAAAAATTAGTGAATAATCGAGAAAATAATAAAATGACGGACTATTGCCAAATCCAGAGGTACAACCTTCTACGGAAGAACTATTAAATGAATCACCAGCAGACTACAAACAGACAAATTTAATGATTTGCCCTTAACTAAAAGCAATATAAGAGAATATACAACTAAGGATGACATCTTGAACAAAGTAATACAATGTCTAAAAACTGGTTGGAACAGTAATCAGTATCAATTAGAGGAACTTAATCCTTATTTTAGGAAATGAAACGAACTGCCGATAGTGTAAAAAATAGTCATGTGGCAAGGAAGAATTGTGGTGTCAGAAGCATTACGGAAATCTACACTCAAATATCTTCACAAAGGACATAGAATCGGTTCAGGGAAGATATGAATAAAGCAGATTCAGAGATAATTGAAAAATCAACAAAGGAATCAGATGATTTTCCGTTAAAAAACCCTGGTACATCTAAGACAGTACAAAGCCAAGTACCCAGATTTCTTCGAACAATTCACAATCAACAATGGGATACTGAAGCATTATTACTGATACAAAATGCTAGTACGCCTAGAGGAGAACAACCTTCAATTGATCCTGGCCATCAGTCAACAAGGTATTCTGAATTAGCATCATCAGGTGCAAATTCCGAACTAACTGAGCGGCTCATTAAGCAAATGGAGTAGCCGTGGAGGAATGTGCTATATATAACCTATAGGATAGTTTTCAATTAATGTCAGCGCCCAGTTGGCGAAGTTAGATAGATATGTTTTAAGTGACACCACTTGTCAATTACAAAATAAATAGATAGTTTTTTCCATAACTGCTTATTATATTTATAACAGACTATAGTATTTATCCCTTTTCAAACATATTACTACTGACAGTCAAACTGTCATTTTTATACATATTTTCAGCTTTTGTTACAATTGCAACGAATGGAGGGAGAAATTTGTTGATAGAATTAAAACGTGTTACAAAACCATTAGCATTTTTTACTCAACTTTAAAAAAAAGCTTTTAATTTTCCACAAGTTCTAACCAAAACAAGTTATTGCTTTTAATAATATCGATTTCCTCACGTCCGCTGAAACTCGGAAGCTGCGCTTGCTTTCCTCTCTAAACTCTCCCATTCTCTTCCCCCATTCCGTTCCAACACAGGTTGGGAGTAGCCCATCAAATCCTAGCTATAGAAATATATTTCTCAACGGAAGGTATAGGTGTACGAGAAAAAAACCTAGAAATAATTGAAAAAGTCTGTTAATTTTATCAATTTTTTAATCAAATTTTTTTGTTTTTCAATTTTTGGTATAACTATAGCCTATAGCTTCATCTAAATTTATTATGAATGGTTCAACATTAGTACTCATACACATAATAGTATATTATTCAACAATCATTTAATGAAGGCTATTATTCTTGATGGTGCGTTTAGACATGTACATCTAAGTGAATAATACCCATCATATACGAGTAGAATACTATATTTTGTCTACGACCATTAATTATCTGCTTATTATTTTTTTTCGATTTTTCTGCTTCTCTTATGTTTGGTGGGGTAACATTCATTTCCGTGTCTGATTTTTAAGTAATTTCAATTTAATTTCAGTATAAAAATTAAAATTCTTGCAATCAGCTATAAATTTTTCAACAAATATTCTTCTTAGTCTTGAGATGCTACAAGAAATGTTTGGTCGTCATTGATCAGTTTTTTTAAGAGAAACCAGGGTAGGTACTGATTGCTATTAATACATTTGATATATTTTTCTTCTTAATAAATCCAAGTTTGTTTAATCTATAGTTCCAAATGTACCAGAATCACTTCGCTTTTTTCTATGAACGATAGGTTTTTGTATTATATCCTTTACTGAAGATAAAAGCGTCTTTGTCAAAGCAGATGTCTCAGCTAAAGCATCGTTGAATTATAATTTCTTGCCAGCAAAGATTTGTTAATGTTTTTTATTACATCAGCATCAGGAGGTAAATGTTTTTTTGTGAATGTGTCACTACAAGATTTTTCATTATCAGCACAAGCCAATGGACTTCACATTGTGATAAAACAAAAAAATCACTTTACGATCAATCAAACTTAAATGTTTAAAGTTAACTCTTTGGAAAACTAAATAAAATTAAAACTAACTTTACGAAAGTTATACCTACTTAATTGGTATAAAATTTGGTAAATTTGGGATATTTTATTACCCAATGGGTTTTATTGCAATCAAAAGCCAACAGTATATTTTGAACATAACTATAGATTGGGCATCGTCGACAATGCCAATGGCTGGATAATAATAAAAATAAATGAAATAGTAAGAGTAAAATTATAGTAAAATTTTTTAAATACCAAAATCCGTCTCTGGCGCTAGCCACACTACAATCATTTCTCGTCTCATCTCTCTTTTTACCTCATCATACCCCTCAGTTCCACGCAGCAATGGGTCCTCAAAGGATCTATCCAGACGTTGAGATTATCTGGAAAATCGGAAAATCCAGAAAATCTCTCATCGATATGTGAGAGATAATCCAACGAATAAATATAAATTCAAAATCTGAAATGTCTTCCATGTAAAATTACAGTTTATAAGCCGAAAAGAAGTCTTCCATTTATGATAGTTGTACATTAGAAAAAAATTTTATTACGCATAAATATATTTGTGGTAGTTGTTATTTAGTGAATTTAAACTCTTTAAAAATAATCTAGTGATAGAAAATCTGTAAGTTGTCTTCCAATTTCATTGATGAAAAGAAAAAAATTGCACTATAAGAAGAATTAAACTAAAATTGAAGAACAAAGAAAGTAATTTGTTCATAGATAACAAGCACCTATTATACAGTATTTAGTGTAGAATATAGATTTTGATAACCTTTATAAATTCAAGGTTTTCCGAATATTTTAAAAATCGTTGATATTAAAATGTCCCAACAAGAAGTAACTTACTATGGTAAAACGGTTCGAAACCAAGATCGACCTAACGTTAACGTACCCAACAAACGAAACGCCAAGAAAAAATGGAAAAAGAACCGTTTCGGTACCACTGCTATGGCGAACAATAAAAAATTCTTCTACTACGATTTGTGTGCACGGAAAAAACAGAATTTGAATCGTTTTTCTTTGGAGGAAAAGGAAATATTCGAGAAGTTGTGGAGGGGGGCGGTTTTACAGACTTTTCGTGGAAGAGCTCCGTTTAACGGGAACCCCCAAAAGAAGGGATGCTGCTGTCATTGTCAGTGCGATGGTGCCAGTGGTGGTGCTAGTCACGCGTATGGTGGTCAGCAGTCACGAGTCGCGGGTGGTAGGAATACAATGCGATCAGTTGTTAGGTAGGTGATGAAAGTAGTAGGTGAGAAAGTTAATTTACAATTAAATTTTTAAAAATTAATAAACAACCATAATGGAATATTTATCTCGTGTAAATATTGTTTTAAATTATGTCTCTACCTTGAAATTTAAAATATAACATTTACAGAGTTGCCACTTGCTATAATATTTCAAAGAAAACCAGAGCAATATAAAATATTGACAATTTGATAAAAATATGGTATCATCTTTTTGCCCATAACTTATTGGGTGTGAATTACATCGATAAAGTTCCAGAAAAATAAAATCCACTGAATGGGAAAATAGAACCTACTTCGCAATTCCGTTTAGATTTGTTTTAATTATTTTCCAAAACCATTTGTTGGCTGAAAATAATTCTTCACTATGACAAATCAATTCGAATAACTCCATTTTACCATCAAAAACGTTGAATTGATTGTTAGTCCATTATTCAGCCCTGATTTGATCCCTACTTACTTCTTATTCCTAGAAGTATAAACTGCGTGGTAATTAGTTGAAGAAGTCGTTAGTGTATTCATAACTATTATTATTATTTTCTAATATTGCTAATATCACTATACAAATGTTCTCCTTACTTTAGTATACTGTTATTTAGTGACGTTCTTAGAAAGCTAGTTTGGAAATATTAAAATGTATTAGTTAGGCGTTTAAAAATGCTGAGAAAGATAATTAATTAAAACAACTTTATATATTACTATACTTAAGATAAATTTGAGGAGCCGGTAACAAGCTAACATGGTTGTTAAAACAAAGAAAGAACTAAAGTGACCCAATTACAGTTTATAACATTTGCACCAACTAAGTCGGTTATACTAGAATCGCGATCGGGACGGAGTATTAAAACAAAATTAGATGGTAGATATACATCACAGGTGGCCTAAACAAAATTTATGGTTTTACTAAGTCCGCTGTTGAAAATGTTGTGAATTTAAGAATTTTACCTGTGCCGACTGGTATTATGGAAATATAACAATGACCCCTTTTCTTAATCCTTTATAAGGTGGTCGTATGTTTTGTTGCTTACGATTTAAACGTTAAAAAGCAGTACTTTATGAACGATTCTACTATAGTTATTTATGCGGTCCACTGTGTCGTTAAAATTATTTACAACATTAGTTATACCCGCCAGTGGCGCCGTAACTGTGTTTAGAGCAGTATTTTATTTCAACTAGGTTTGTTTTTATTATCACTATTTGCTAAACGACCAGTAATTTTTATAAATATAATTTATTAGTATGCCATTTTGAAGACCATTTGAAACAACACTTCGAGATGATCTATCGCAGGAATCTATAAAAATTTATAAAATAGATGTTTGCCATCAATGGGATTGAAAATATCTCTCTTCACATTGACTTTAGAAAGAGTATATCTTAATCGGAGAGAAATAAGTGCTTCGAAATTTTTTCCAGCTTTATTGAACTTCACAGACATTATTTTCAAAATCACTTGAGCCAATATCGATGGTTAATATATATTATTGCTCTCCGTTTTCAAAATATGAATAGCAACTACGTGATACTTCCATAGGGGGATGCTGATACGTGAAATTACAGTATGTATACTTTTGGGCTGGTATAAATTTATAACGGACGTTATTTTGTAATAAAAGACAATGGGTACATCTATTTCAAGTTTTGGAAATTGACATTCCTTTTAAAACCCTATTGTTATTATAATAACATCATTACCTGACTTAATGTGGGTTTTTCGTGTTCCCTTTACCGTTTTTCAAAATATCTTTCCAAAATATTTTCTGGCAATTGTACTATTTTTCAACTGCTTCATTTTATTTTCTAAATACGTGTGTTTATAACATTGTTCAATACAACATTAATAAAAATTAATATTATTAAAAACAGTTTATCTAGTTATTCTTTTTGTTAACTATTTTGGGAAATTAAACCACAATCTTTTTTATATTTTTTAATTAAAAAAACTGCATACATCAGATATCCTGTGAATGCGACAAATTTTATTTAGGTGAAACATCTCTAAACCATTTGAAATCCGAATAAATGAACACAAATAGTATATTACACTACAAGGACAGAAAGTTGAGATTCCTGCACTGCGCGCCAAGATGCCCGAGCAAGAATTAATTTACACAATGCTCCAGTATTAGTTTCATGAATAAATAATGATAATACCCTAATTCCATGGTAATTACACCGCTTTTAATTTCGGACTAAGAAACCGCCAGAGTTAAATCGGATCAGTCTAAATGCTTTTTGATGTGATCCCTCCAATAAGTTTAATGGGATTTTGTTTCTTTTACTGAGAAATCCAGAAAATAGTTGATAAATTTGAAAAATCTAAATAAAGGACGAAAAATCTAACAAATTTGAAATTAAAAATAACCATTCTTCAACATTTTTAGATAATCTTATCGATAAAACATCCACAGAATATGAAACAAGTGTTTACCGCAAACCAACACACACTAATAGGTATTTAAATTTTGAGTCCAATTATTCTATAGACGTAAAAAGAGGGATAGTAAAATCACTATAGGATGTATATATACTGGGGTGGGGGAAAGTCTCAGCGACTCGTAATTCCTTTAGACCTATTTCCTGAAGGAATTTTAGGCTATCTGTAGGATTCAGCTTAGGTAAGCGTCCCACTTCTATCCAGTAGTCTCCTAGATGTTTTACTCTCGGTATTGCTATGCACAAGTATGTGAATGAAGTTTTCTTCTTCCGTCCCACAGAATCTGCAATATTTTCCAATAGTTTGAGCTTTTTGAGGTGCCTATTCAGGCGACAACTGTCAAAACTCTTAGTACAGTTTTACTCTTCTCACCAGGCTTTAGTTTCCCAGGAGTATCTTTGATTGTTTTATGCCCGATTGCATCACCTTGGCTTAACAAGTAAGCCAGGCTTAAAAAATTAAGCTCACTGTACCGTTATCTAAGCGAAGCTTATATACACGAAATTTTAAGCACAGCTTTGTCCATTCAACCGAAGACATACGGTATTGTACGTAAGCAAGTCTTTACTAAGCAAAACATGGCGCAATGAGACATTGGAATTATCAGTAAGCTGCACTTTTTTATGCCTTACATTTAAGCTAAACTGGTGCAATCGGGCATTAGTCCTACTAAATATTTTCAATGGTCAGATTTCTTTTTTCATGGTAGAAAAGCTGCTTTCACAAAGATAGATGCTCCTCATCATTGAGCTATAGGCCCCAAGTTTCGAAAGTTAGGGTATCCGTTCATCTGGCAGCAACTTGAAAAAGTCTAATCCAGTTTCAGTCTTTCGGATTGCAAATCACACAATTCCAGTTGAAGGTCTGCTCTGCTTACATTCTTAACTGAAATTGTAAAGGGCTGAGTAAAAACTGAAATGTATTATGTATCACCACCTAATTTCCAGCTACAAAAATATGTTTGTTGTATCATGGAGAGTAATAAGATCAAGCCCTTTGCTACACTGAAGTCGTTTTGAATGGTTCGAATAAAAGTTACAAGCTGGCTAATGTCGGACAGATCAGTGCTTTCATCCAGGCACAGTGAAAAATATTTACAATTTCCAACCCTGTCATGCAGTTTAGAAAAAATATTTATTTATTCAAAATCATTTTTATCAAAGATTCAATCTACAGTAAATAAATGGACCTTAAATTTTTTGCAGTTTTATACTTCAAAATATTTTCATTGATTGTCTAATTGTCGAATTTGCCAAAGTGTCTAATTCTTGATAACGGCAGCTGCAATTCTACCAAAATGTATATCAATTTCCGTAATTTATAATTTTGACGATGCAAATCTTGTAATTTGTGAAACTGGTCCAGTAATGATTATTGTTACGTCTAACCTGTATTGGCGAATATGTAAAAGTCCATAAATAAAAAGAAGAAGAAAAACATCTGGAATCATCTAGAAATGTAGAAACGTTGAGAAAAAGAGAGAGATTTTTTATTTCATTTATGGCAAATGCCGCCCAATGGGGTGCATATATCTTTTTTAGGTCGAGTGGCGTATCACAAAGAAGCAGTGTCCAGTTACCAAGTCGGTAACTGTTCTCAAATGTCTCTTAACCAGTTTCAATAGCCTTGTCTACCTTGTTCAGTAAACTCTTTGGATGACGGTGCCCTTGTGTCACCCTCCATTTGAATTGGTGTTCCCTATGTAGCCAGTTCCCGAATTCCCCTCATGCAATCTTTTGTGATTCCACAAAACGGTTCCGGACCTATAAAGTCTCCTTTAGAGCCTTCTTTAGCTAACTGGTCCGCCATTTCATTACCTGCAATGCCCTCATGTGCCGGCACCCATATTAGAAACACTGTTGTCCCTTGCCAGGCTGTTAAGGGATTCCTTGCAGTTTTCTACCAGTATAGACCTAGTTGTTGGATTACTGATAGCCTTAACCTGGCTGTCAGTGAATATTTTAATTTTTTGTCCGGTATATCCTCTTCTGATGTTTTCATCAATACAGGCTATAGCGGCAATCGTCTCAGCTTGAAACACAGATGTATATCTACCAAGGCTAAAGAACATTCTCTTTCTAGGTCCATTTATACCAGCCCCAGTGCCATGGTTTGTTTTGGAACCATCGGTGAACTATATGATTTCTCCAGAAATACCTGGGTGCATCACCTGTTCCCTAGATGGGATGATGATGTTCTCCGGTGTCATGCTATCAAAACTCATGTGAAATATGGGTTCATCTAGTATTGTCCCAGTTGTATCAGTGTGTCCTTATCGAACATTGTTCGGACACCATAAGTCTCCCGATTTCAGCTTAAGAATTGCCATCATCGTCTCCGCCAATACAAAAAGTTCCAAAGGAGGAATTCCAATAAGAGCTTCCATTGATGTCATCCCCGTGCTGTTCATTGCCCCGGTAATACCAAGGAGGGCTTGTCTTTGGATTGCAGTTAATATGTTCACTGAGGAGGACCCTTCTGTCCTCCTCCACCAGACTATTGTTCCATATCACAGTTGTGTAAAGCCAGTAAATCACCTCAGATCGTATTCTCCAGGTTTTGGCCATAACTCTTCTGCATTTCCAGAAAAGCCTAGTCGCCCTGGTAGTAATTTTTTCCAGGTGTGTATTCCAATTCAGTTTGGAATCAAGGGTCACTCCCAGATATTCAACTTGTTTGGATATTTCTAGTTCCTCTCCGATCAGCAGTACTCTACCCTGCGGGAGAACTCTTCTATTCGTAAAAGCAACTAGTTTGGTTTTTTTTGGATTAACTGAAAGGTCCTCTTTAAGGCACCATTTCTTCACAATTCGTAGTGCTTCTTGCAGGACATTCATAATTACCTCTGGGAATTTCCCATTGGTGACAATCACTATGTCGTCCGCAAAGCCCTGCGTCCATATGCCTTGATCATTCAACCTGCAGATCATCCACAATTAGGTTCCATAAAAGTGGTGAAAGTACTCCACCTTGAGGTCATCCTTTAGTTGTCCTAACGGTGCAAGTTATACCATGCATATGTGCTGTTATTCACCTATGCTCAAGCATGGATCCTATCCATTTGCATGTAGTGCTGTTGATCCCTCTTATTTTAAGGGATCTGTTTAATAATAGCAATGTATCACTTTAATACAAAATGTCTTATAAAATATCAGTTTTATTTTTCTAAATTAAATTGTACTGTACTAATGATATGACCTTGTAGGTTTTTAAAATTAAACAAAAAACAATAGTAGGCATTAAAAACTTCTTTTTTTAAAATATTTTTAATTTCCATTTCTAAGTACGTCACGTACTCGCAGTTTACTGAAGCAAGGAAAACATTCGCATAGTGAGCTTGTCAATTTAAAAAAATATAACTGACAACCTTTCTTTTCTTCTCATTGACTTTAGAAAAATTATAAAAGTGTAACATCATGTTATACCTATTTCTATTGTGGAATTTGTTATTTATTATTTTTATTTGATAATTCTTAGGTTTACACAGTTTTGTGTCTGCTGTATTTACGATGCCAAAAGTAATCCAGTTTTCTCGGTGTATGAATTAAACTGAGTCATCTTTTCATATGAGGGCTGCATTGTCAAAAATCGATTTCCCCTTCGAGTTTATGTCGCGTGTCCGTTGTTTTTCGTAAAGGGGGATGTAATCATTTTAGTTTAAAAAGGTCGTGTATGCTTTAGTTTGGTGTGAAAAAAAATCGGTATTAGCGTTTGGTGTTATTTTGTATTTAGTTGAGTATTTATGAAAACGGAGTATTTTTTTTATAGAAAATATGGTTTGTGTTAATGGTACCAATGAGTAAGTTATTCCTATACATTTTATAGAGTTTGAAAATTCAAAAAACGTTTAACCCTCCGTAACTAACATGGGGCGGTAGGACTTCATTACTACCATCGGTCTCAGAGACCAATATTCAAAAAACCTTCAAAAAATATATATACATACAAGGTGCATATTGTTCTTTTTTTATTTGATTTGGGTTGAATGATCCCAAATATAGTAATTTCTGATATTTTAAAATTTTATTATAACTTCAGTCTTACAATAGAGGCAAGCACATGAAACGTCCTTCACAAAAATTCTAAGAAATTTCATCTCAAAATTAAAATTAAAAAAAAGTCTGAAATAATTTGTAACGTGCCTACCTTCTTGCACGTGGCTCCTGCCACAAGAACACGTCACTATGGACACCCTTGATGCAAAATTCGGGTTTTTAAATCTCGGGCGCCAGATTATTAACGTGGTTTGCTCCACGGCCCCTTGACCCTTAGCGTCAAGAGTTCCAGATAGCCTCAGATGGAGGTTACGGAAAATTCCAGGGGTCTTGTTGAATTAAATTTAACTAACTAGTGAAAATCCGGAAAAGCCAAATCGTGGTTCTCCAATCAATAAATTGCGGTTAATAATGAAAATAATCGGAATTCAAAACTTTGATCTATTAATACTCTGTGGTCTATGTTACGAATAATTCTTTAGTGACAAACAAATTAACCGGGAAAAGAAAATGAGGTATGTATTACCTATATCTGGGATTTTAACGGACTTAACGGTCAGGTTATCAAATACGGTTCAAATCTACCGGGTTTAACGGGGTCCCCAATGCACGACTTAGATCTGCCGGGTGATCAGACAAATTGTGGCCAAGCCTCTTCCAAGTCTGATTAACCCTTGAATCCAAATGAAACCGGCAACTATTATTCCGACAATAAGGAAAAAAAAATATAGATAATGATTCTACGAAACGGGAAAAGAACGATTTAGATCTGCCGGGAAATCAAACAAATTGTGGCTAAGCCTCTTCCAAGTCTGATTAACCCTTGAATCTAAAGGAAACCGGTAACTATTATTCCGAAAAAAAAAAATTCAAGAACGAATTAGATCTGCCGGGAAATCAAACAAATTGTGGCTAAGCCTCTTCCAAGTCTGATTAACCCTTGAATCTAAAGGAAACCGGTAGCTATTATTCCGAAAAAAAATAAAATTCAAGAACGAATTAGATCTGCCGGGAAATCAAACAAATTGTGGCTAAGCCTCTTCCAAGTCTGATTAACCCTTGAATCTAAAGGAAACCGGTAACTATTATTCCGAAAAAAAAAAAAAATTGAAGAACGAATTAGATCTGCCGGGAAATCAAACAAATTGTGGCTAAGCCTCTTCCAAGTCTGATTAACCCTTGAATCTAACTAAAGCCGGTAACAATTATTCCAAAAAAAAAAAAATATTTTCCCACGAGTTAAACGGTACCCAACTATCGACACACAGAGTAAAAATATTTGTACTAGCATAAAATTAAAATATTATAATCCACTTGGATATCACTTTAATATAAAACTACTTATAACCAAAAGCATAAAATAATTCGAGAATCCACTAATTATTCATATCAGTTAATTAATATATAATAAACGCAGTAAATAAAAATTCGAAATCAAATTACCGTTGACAAATCTTTATTTCCAGATAAAAGAAACAAAATAAAAAACCAAATTTCAGTTCAACAACAAAAGAAAAAAATAGCCGGTCGGAAAATTTTCAAAGAATACATTCAACAATTTAATAATAAGCGGCGATACGGAAAGTTTCGAATACACAGTTTATTTGTAAAAATGATTTACCTTGTTAAATACAGCTTACACACAATCGGAATACGGAATACACAAAATTTTTCGCACTACGGTTTTTCGGAAGAACGTTGAACGGAGAATCACTACTTTTAGAGCCGGAATAAATCAGAGCGCGAATAAGAGGAACCCAAAAATGAATTGTTTCCGAATTTATATCCAAAATTTTAGTTACATTCTTCGGCCGTAATTCTGGTGTGGGAATTAAAACGTGAAATCTATCTAGTTTCGACAAAAACTTGTAAGTATACTAGACGGCTGCCGTTTTAATTAAAATGTTGTATATACCGGGCGTCCTTTCAGATGAAAAATTTGAATATCGGGAATGAATAAATTGTGTATGCTAGAATTTGGATTTGCGTAACTCGGACTTATACTAAAATATACAACGGTAATAACAAAAAAAAAATAAATCAATGCGGTAGTCGAAAGGGTTGTAAAGTAACGAGTTATATACACCCTAGTGGCAAAATAAAATATATTACGGAACAAAATAAAATAAAAATTAAACTTGCAAAAAGCAAAAAAAAAATAACTCGTTACAAATTGAAAAATAATAGGTAATTAAACAAACATATACTAAAAGTAAATAGCCTTGTATTATAAATATTAATATATTTATAATTTGTAAAAATCAGAATAAATTAGGTGTCCATTTTTGCGCCAAATTCTAAGCACAGTGAGGTCAAATGTTCTAGGCACATAAATGTATTGCAAAAATGGCAGCTATACTTTGTTTTCCGGCTGTTTTTAGTTAAACAATAATTACAACGACCATATAAAACTTCTTTTGGTGCTTCACTTTCTTTGGTGATTCCATAAATTTCACAAATTCTTACTAACATTCAAACTAACATCGGTCCACAAGACCGAAAGTTGTAATAACTGAGTATCGATACGCGCTATACATCTGCCACTTTGACACTTAACGTAAGATGCCGAGAAAAGAAACTACTCATGCGCCCAAAAACATACGTTTGCCCTGTAGAATTATACTGATGAGAATAGAAATCGCCGGTCTCACAGTCCACATGTTAGTTACCGAGGGTTAATAACTAAAAAAACTGCCCCTTTTAAGGGTACTTTATTTGGTTCTTTCAATTTTATATTTGACCTTTAATTACTTGTTTTGTGGAAGAATTTATGAAGTGTTTTTTTCCACTAAAAACATTTTACTATTAATTAATACCTATTTGGCAACTTAGATTCCATAGGCGTGAACGGTACAGATTTTTTAAGGAGTGAATGTTTTGAAAACACTTTTCCCAATTTTGACTGCATAATTATTACACATATAAAGTTGGAAAAACTAAAACCAGTCTAATATTTAGATTTTTTTTTAAACAAATTGTTGACATTTTACTTTCGATTTATTTGTGTTTTGTGTCTTCGATGTCACATGTGTAGACAGAATATTTTTATAAAAAAATTTCACTATTTTCAGTGAATTTTCCTCTATTAAATTGTACAGCGTGTCCTCGGATGGGGTATCCTATAGGTGAAAAATGTTTAAATATTAGTTTTAGTGAAAAATGTCATTCTTGATAAAAATTTTTGCTTGTTCTGAAACCCCATAAAATGAAATAAAATTCAAGTTTTTCAAAACCCGTCTCATTTTATAGCCAGTTTTATGAAAACCCTATGAATTTTTACACTAAGTTCGAAAATAATTTATTAATCTAGTGAGTGACGTTTACGATGTACCAAGTAACTGTCAACTTTTATAAATAATTTTCAAATTGCCATTCTTTAATAAATATTTGACAACAATGTTAACTATTCAACAAAGAGTATATCTTATTAAGTGTTATGGTATTGGGGAAGTTTCGTACCAGTATGCAATTGCAAAATTTCACGAAAAATATCCAGATGTACCCATTACGCGGTGTGGATTAAAAAAATGTATAAAGAAGTTTGATGAGACAAGATCTGTTCAAGACAAAAAGAAATTGAAAAAGGCGTGCGTACGTTGAGAAGGATGATGCAGCTAGTGCACTAGCTATGCATTCGTTAAGGGAAAATCCCAAGTTGAGTCTACGAAAAAGAGCAGTGGAGGTTGGTTTTTGCAAGAGTCACTTACAGAAAATATTTAAGCAAAACAAAATTCATCCATTCAAACTGAAATTTATTCATACCTTACAAGATTGTGATTATGCACAAGGTTAGATTTTTGTGCGATGATTGGTGAAAAACTTATGCATGACCGATTCTTTCGCAATAATATTTTGTTTTCTGATGAAGCAACGTTTACAACAAACGGAGTCGTTTCTTCCCAAAATTGTCGATATTGGGCTAGTGAAAATCCGAGCTACAGGATTAACTGTAATAGTCAATTTGCTAAAAAAGTTAATGTTTGAGTGCGGTTTTACCGGAACGAATAATCGGACCGTATTTTCTGGAAGATACATTAAATCAGGAGGCATATTTGTATTTGCTGGACAACTTCTTAATACCTGAATTGGAAAATATTCCCTTGGAGCAAAGGCGTAAAATGTAATTTCAACATTATGGATGTTCGTCACATTCAACTTTGCTAATTAGAAGATGGCTGGATGAATATTTTCCTGGGCGATGGATGGGACGTTATGGACCAATATTTTTCCGCCCCGATCCCCCGATTTAACTATTTTAGATTTTTTTTATGGGGCTTGAAACAAAAAGTTTACGCAAATAATTTAAACCATAATATTGAAGACTTGAAACGAGCTATCATTGATGCCGTTAACGAAATTACCCCAGAAATGCTGCGAAATACTTACAAAGAATTTAGAAAGAGAATTGAGAGATGTTTTGAAGCTGGGGGAGGATATATTGAATAGATGTTTTTTGTTTACTTAGTGTTTCTTACATTATTATTCTGTATTGTTATTTTTGATAGTGATTATAATTCTTGAATAGTAAACATTGTTGTCAAATATTTATTAAAGAATGACAATTTGAAAATTATTCATAAAAGTTGACAGTTACTTGGTACATCGTAAACGTCACTTTGAATTATTGAAATTTTGAAATTTTGTTTTTTCGTACCCTTTTGATAATATAATCTCAAGCAAGTACTCAATTTTGTCATTTTGAGCAATACGTATAAAGTAGGCAAGTAGGGCATTAAAATGAAAAAAGGGTAATTAAATCTGCGTTTTTATCTTTTTGGTCATAATTTGAAAACACAATCAGTTAAGAACTGGTACACTAAATTGATATCTGTATTTTTATCATATATTTCCAAACTAGCTTTCTAGGAACGTCACTAGTTTACTGAAGTAAGGAAACTATTTTTATAGTGAGCTTAGCAATTTTAGAAAATCTATCTTACAACCTTGCTTTTTTCTTAAACTTGACTTTAGAAAGAGTATCATTTAAAAAGGGATAATAATATCCTTGGCTGCTTGAGATTTAAACATAGTATAAAAATGTCCGCTAAAATTGGTGATATATTACTTCCCATGAGCAATCATTTATAATTTGTTGTTATAAAAGAAATATATTTGATTATTGCAAACTTCAAATAAATGTAGAATATCTGTTGCAATATTTATATCTAAATTCTTTTTTATATAAAAATCTTGAGTAAGAGGGATGTATTCTTTCGGTGGGATAAAAGTAAGGAAAAAATTGTTATTGGTTATAACTTTAAGCTTATTTGTATTTATTTTATGGCTACTTTTTAAATTCTTGAAATTTTCTTGTTTTAGCGTGACTGAGACCCACCAAGTCGCCGAGGCACAGCAAGAGAAAAACGCACGACTCCGCGAAGCTTTCGGTATATCAGAGTACTTCGTAGATGGCAGCAGTTTCGACCCAGATCGACAAGCGAAAGAAAAACTCGCGAAAAGCGTCGCTATACAAGAGAAGGAGAGACAAAAAATACTAGATAAGGAAAAACAAAGAGAATTGGATAAGGCTCAGGCCCAAAGATACCAGTTGGTACACACACCTAGTCCGGAACCGGAAGTAGTAGAAGTGGACGAGGAAGAGGATAAAGACAAAAGTGGGAAGAAAAAAAAGAAGAAAAATAGAGAAAGGTTGGTATTACTGATCTTTTTTCTTGAGTTGTAAAAGTGTTTTAATGGAAAAGGTAGAACTTGAAAATCGGTCATATGTTAATACTTTATCTGAAACCAAAATTTTTTAACAAATTGAAATGTTAACAATTCTTTAACACAACACTCTTATTGCTATAACAAAGATTTGGTCACCGTTTCAATTTGCCACAAGTTGTTCAACTTTAAAATAGGCAAATGCTTTTAAATCTCCTTATTTAAGATCCGATACAAAGTTTAGAATATCTAATCTTGAAATATATGATATAGAAAGATCTCAAATATTTTAAATACATCTGTATTTTTTGTCACATTTTTCACTCATTATTTTTGGCTGGTATATACTTAGTTTTAAAAATTCAGACAAAATTTGAAAACTATAAAATTATTTTATAATTCGTCTGGCGTATCATTTTGTTATTGTGTTGTCACTTGTCAGTAGACGTATATAAGTATCTAACAATTTTACAGCACACAAGAAGAATATAATAACTTGGATGCCACATTCTTGAATAGTGTGAATAATTTTTGAGCATTTTTGGTTCATATTAATCCCAGTTTTTCTGAGTATAATATATTGAATACTCTGCAAAGCTTATGGGAGACTCAAATGTATTTAAGTTTACCTTTTCCTATTAAAATATGTTTATAACATTAACTAACAACCTCCTAACTTTTATTATTTATTTTTTTTGGTTTTATATGATTTCTTTTTCTTTTTGCTTAATGTTTTTTTTGTTTTTCCCTAACTGTTACATGTTATTTTAAATAATTGGTACACATTTCACTTGAAAAAATGTAAAATTGAATTATAAAAGATGATTTCTTTTAAAAATTCATTACTATTTAAATGTCTCCCTTAAAGTTAACAGAAACAGCTAAAAAGTTCGAATGTTTGCTATCTTTTATTGGTTCAGAATTGAACTTCCGTTAAATTATTCAAAAATGAAAAAACTTCATCGAATTATAATTTTCAGTTATTCCTGGTCTAATAAGTGATGCTGTTAGATTAGATTAAATTACAAGGATGTCTATTGGCCCGGTTGGCCTTACCACACTGCGACCCATAAGATTTTTTGTGTACATCCTAGGTCTATATTTTAGTCCAAGAGATCAAGTTACTTCCTTTGCGAGACCATCAGCATATCCACATCAGAGTTACTTTTTTGAGTCTAGCCAGCTGCTTATGGGTATAGTTCGAGACTGTTAGACACATAAGTTGTAGACTTCAGATCCTTTAAAGCAGCCTGGCTATTAGACGCGATAAATATTCTGGCTGAGTAGAGACGTTTTTAGAGGCACCCTTGAGCACAAAAATCTATTGCTAATAGTTCCGCTTGGAATATTGTTGGAGTGTTTCCCATGGCTGTTGATATCCTAGTATTAGAACCTATAACCCCTATTCCTACTCCTTCGTTTGTTTTTGACCCATATGTATAGTAACTCATTGTTCCTGTGAGTCCCATGCAGGCGAGTCGTTGCACTTTTCAGTGGTTCACTTAGTTCTGCTAGGAAGTCACAAAAAAATTCATGGTGGTTCTTTGAATGAAGGAATTAAGTGTTGCGACCAAATTAGGTCTATCGTACTAATTGAAAGCACATTTCCTAATTCTATTCCTTCTATGAAGTGCAGGATATGTTGGGGCTTGATGTATGGTATTTATCCCTCTTCTACTCGAGGTTTGCCAAGATGGAGAAGTCTCTTCAATAAGAGATGTGTTATGTGGGGATCCATGACATTTCTAACCCCACAAATAGTAACGGACAATTCGATCGCCGATTACTGGATTTAGTCAAAAATGTATATAGTGGTATTTTTTTCAAGACCACTTTTTACATATGACAACTAAAGCACATCTATTTTTTTTTAAAATTTTTATCCTTAATTCACTTTATCTATATATATCTATATCACTATATCACTTTGAAGTTCTAAAACTAAGTCTGAATAATAATGAAAAAAATGAAAACCACTTCGATAATAATGTATTTATACATACAATTTTAAAAGTATGTATATTTATTGTGAAAATTAAAACGTGCGCTATATTTCTTAGAAATGTCAATCGCCGTTCAACATCATAATCTTGGACGACTGTAACTAAACGCTCTTTTATTTGTTTATATTTCAAACGTTGCGGCATTCTTTGACCACTTTCATATTGCAAATAATATGTGAGTTGTAAAGTAACTTCTGCAAAAAGTCCATCAAGAAACTTCCACATTGTGGGAACATTGAAATAAAGATTGAAGTGAATAGTGCAGCCTTCTACGCTGATCGTAGTCCTGGCCAAACCATCTAATTCATTATGACGATGATTCCATATGTTTGGAGGAAATGTTGGATCCCGCCAAGGGCCATTTCTCATTTCACGACCTCTTATATACGTATTTTCAAAGTAGTGCAAACACTCTTCAGTTCTGTCATCAAGTTCAGAAAAAATTCCTGAGACTTGTAATACTACTATTTTTAGTGTAGGAAGGTATACAAAGTATGCAAAATGCATGTTTGTCGAAATCCAGTAATGCTAAAAAACCTAAATGTTGGCGTTACGAATCGTTGTAGTTACGAACTATCGCCGTTACGAATTGACGGCGTTACGAATTGTCCGTTACCATTTGTGGGGTTACGAACTGTCGTGTCACCGTTATGTGGTGTAAGTGCAGGGGTGTTTTCCTTTTTCCTGGCAGAAGCGACATTCATTAGATATCTTTAGCCTCATGTTGCACAGGTGTTGATTTTTGCTAATGCTTACAAGTGTATTCAATCTCTTCCGGTTGTAGTTCCGAAGAGATATTTTGGACTGGTTCAGTCATGGAACGTCTTTCCAGAGGTAAGCTCTGTTTCTTCCTTCCTTTTTAATTTCACTCTGAAGGCATTGGGACCAATCCCACAGAACGGCCATAAAAAGGGAATTGTCACTGCCTTCCTGACTAGCTCATCAGCTAATTCATTTCCTTGTTCTCAGGAGACTGTGTTGTTTTCTTCTGGTTGAGTAAGTTTGTCTAGGCAGTTTCAAACCATCTTAGTGACTGATTAATTATTTGCCATGGGGAGTGTTTGTCCCAGAATTTTTTCTCTCTATTATTATTACTAGGTCACGCTAATCTTCTTTGTATCGATACAACTTTAGTAAAAGTTGAACATAGGAAAAAAGATCTATTTTTGGCAAAAAAATTGTATAATTTACATTTATTTTTAGTGAAATTTGTTCCGACTTTTATAAAATTCACCCAAAGTCTTAAGTATACATTTTTCTAGTCCAACTGTGGAAGATGCTAAAAAGAAAAGGAAGAGAAAAAGCAAAAAGAAAGAAAGGTAAATGAAATAAGTAGAAGAAATTCTTATATAACTGCACCACACAAAATTAAAACCCAATTGCATTAAAATTAAAATTATTTAAAAAAAATTTTGTTTGGTGTAAAAACTCATTGTTTGCATCAAATATTTTACTTTCTTTTGTTTATAATAAATGTGAAACTTTTTGATTTCGTATACTAATATATTGGTAATATATTTTTTTGCCGTACGTTAAAAAGATGGCTGTAAATACGAACAGGTAATGGTATGGTTTTCCAATTTATAATTTTCCATTATCTCTCACGAAAAAACTTTTTTTACTTGTATTTCTACTTGCATATGTTTAGCAGATCCTCCTACCCGAAATTTGGAAATGTGGAAGGTGCGTTCAAGCCTTAGAATCTCACTAAAAATAAATTGTGTTTCATAGTATTTTTAATGAACACTGTGGTTTTTTTCATATTTTTTTTTATTATTTAATATAGTCTCAAACCAGGAACATACGTTTACTTACAAAGATTTAAAACTCTAGAAAATATATGGTCCACTTAACTTTTTTTGTGGTTGTGGGAAAATTCTCTTATTATCAATTTTAACCTTTAGATATCCGGAGGGGTACATTTTGTGTAATTATTATTTACATAAACATCATATTTTTTTGACGGGGTCAATTGTTACATTTAAGTACGTAAAAACAATAAGAAAAAACCTTGTTTAGTATTAATGTTATAAATGAAACTAACTGTTTCTAATTAATTCCACTATTTAATTTAAAAAAAATTTAATTAAATAGTGGAATTAATTAGAAACAGTTAGTTTCATTTATAACATTAATATGAGTAGATTCCACAAAGTAAGGGTCCAAACAGTAAATTCTTGTTTAGTATATTTATTGATAAATGAAAGTTCAACTGAGCACTACTTAGCAGCACCAAGCAGCTCTAAGCAAAATGCTTATGCATTGTATGCGGGTATGTGAAGTACATTTGTACCCCCCTCCGGTATTCGAAGGTTTTAAATAATTCGTAGCTTCAGCTTACTAGAAAAATTGATTAAACTGCAAAATATTTCAAAATTTGCAATTTATAGACATTTATGTATAGTTCAGGTAATAGATATAGTAGAAGGAAATTTTCAGGCGTTTCCCTTTAAGATTCAGTTCGGCAGTTGTTTGCTTAGGATCTATGGATGTCCCACTAGACAGAACACAGTTTTTCAATGGTTCATGAGTCCAGATCAGTGATACAGGTTGAAGATGAAAGTGGAACATTTTTTAAACGTATCTCATGTACTAAACAAGTTTTTGTTTCTTTCATCATGCTTTTATTAGCTTCACTTGTATGTAACGACAGATTGAATTGAAACCAGAATAAAAAGGATTAATGATTATTTTGTCCTATTCTAAAAACTCTCCATCCTATAACTCATGGTTAGATTATAACAAACTGAGTAATTGGCGGAGGTGAAGGCGATTAGGAATTGTACGAGGGAGGTCGAGGTTGAATTCCCGCTACGGTCCGATATGATATACTCTAAAGTTAATGTGAAGACATGAACAAAATCAAGATTGTCAGATATATCTTCTAAAATTGCTAAGCTCACTATACAAACGTTTTCCTTACTTCAAACTGTTAGTTCGTGTCGTTCTTAGAAAGCTAGTTTAAAATATTAAAAAAATACATAGATAAAGATGTATAAGTTAGCATTTATATAAGGTGTTTAAAATAGCTGGAAAATAATTATTACCTAGTTAAAACAACTTTATCTATATTGCTATAGTTATTTATGCGGTCCACTGTGTCGTTAAAATGATTTACATCAGTTGTTCCCGTCAGTGGCGCAGTGACTTGTGTTTAGAAGTGTAGAGCACGTAGTTTTAAATATGTACGCGTGTTTGAAAAAAGTAAATTATAAAATTTCGGTTAAAACTGTTATCCCGATAATTCACGAATTAACGAAAACCGGATTGACGACGATTTATAAAGTAATTAAATTAGACACTGTTACAGTCTTCAGGATCAGTCTTTAAAGCGAAATCAACCAAATCAAAAACTGAGTGTTTTCCGTATTTTCCAATGGCAAATAAAAAAAGCAAAAAATAACCGACAAAATTTCAAAAATGCAAAAAAATTGAACCAAAAAACACTAATAAATATCGAATAATAGTTTTATACTTTTAACGCCTAACAAAGTTTTGAAAATATTTTTAAAAACGTGACCGTTAACTTAGAAGAAACAAATACTTACGGGCTATATGCCCCGACAGACATTGAATTACACTTCTAAGTTAAACGGGGTTGGTATGATCTACAAGATTTAACCATTCATTCTGGTTTGCAATTAAAAGGGACAATATCACTTGTAGACCGGTTTCGGTGTATTTGCGACTCATAGTACAAGGTAGATATTCTCCGTTCGAGAGCTCTGTGAGAATAATCCCGGTCTAAAATACTAACTTTATATTCTTACTAACATGCTCGACCCAATCCTTTTCTCTTGCCAGACAAGCTCGTACCCCCCCCTTGGTTCTTGCTGGCTAAATGAGCATTATTTACAGACAATTGTATTACAAATATTATGAGTTTTGTATGCAGCCTAATTGCAATCCAATATTAATTTGAATGAAAAAAATTATTTCACAATTTTCGAATTTATAGAAGATATATGCACGCCACTGGGCAGCGTTTGCCTTCAATGGGATTAAAAATCTCTCTTCATATTTACTTTAGAAAGAGTATATTACTGAATTTAATTTCTTTCAAAGATTTGAAACACTGGAAGACACGTTTTTATAGCAGATGGAACTCAAAAGTAAAAAAAATATAAGCTGTTATAAAAATATAAAACAAAGTTTTTTGTATTAAATTATAAATTATTTCTCACTTTTTAGTTATATCTTTTATAAAAGCGTTTTTTTTAGTTTTATAAACTATTATTTTCAATTATAACTTACTTTGGAATTACTTTTTTTCATTGTTAGAACTTTTGATCCTTCGAGAATAATTGAAAAACAAATTAAAATCCAAAAAGAACGTATATACTTAGTTCAAAATATTTAAAATTCAGCACAAACTAAATGCATGTTTCCACTAAGATCACTATTTTGAAATTGCACTTATTATTTGTGGGAATGTTAATTTTACAACACAATTCACAAGAAACTACACTCTTTTTTCCCTATTTTCTACGTCACTATCATAATTCAAATCTTATATAATATAAAAATGAATGTTTGTATGTTAGTATTTTACGCGCTGCCATACCGTTCATCCCAATTGCCAACTTTTTTTCCATTCTGATGTACAGAGTTATTTATTATAAATTACCCAATGGATATCGTATGTATCGTATGTATCGTCGCAGATAGAGGTATGCATTCGACTTAATGTTTCACAACAAACACAATGGCGTACCATAGCAATATATTTTTTAATGGAACACCCAGTATTTTATTTTATCTTCGTAAAGCCAATATTTTTCTGAATTCAGCAAAAATCGTTGTTGAGTTATTCAACATTTAAAATGGTGATTATGCTACTTACTTGCCTTTTCAATGTCAGGCTTAAAGAGAATCTAACCTCAATAATGCATTTACAACTGAGTGTCGGTTCTATGGTTTTTGACAAGACAATTACAGTGATTTTAAGATAATTGGAACAGTTAATTGCAAACGGCACATGTCATTCGGAATTAATTGCACATATATTAAAAAAAATAAAACTATTATCATTGTTGCCAATAAATGTTAGTGCAAGTCTTATTTTTTATCTTATCGTTAATGTGTAGTCATCTATACAAGATATTGTCATGGAACAAAGAATATAATTTTTATTATCGATGCCGTTTAAAGTAAGTTATATACAGTATGTCTGAAAAAGTTGCAACACACGGGATTTTTTTATTGTTAATGTTACGAAAAAATATATTTTTTAAAAAAAGTTCAGCATAGTCCAGAACGTTAAACGCAAATATCAGATATAAATTTTTTTCATTCATATACGAGTTATACAAAAAATGTGAATTTGGTACAAGAGTAAAGTACAATGTCAAAAACTTTAATTATAAAAAGTTTTTCGGAATGGAAAAATATATTGTAATAAGTAGGAGGATGTAATTGCATATTTCCACATATTTTTCAATTCCGAACAACTTTTCATAATTGAAGTCTTCGATATTCTCACAAATAAAGGTACTTTACTCTTGCAATTTAACTGAGAGACCAATTCATAGTTACCCTATAAGAAGGAAAAAATTTTATATTTATTTAACAATGTCCACCTCTGCTCTGGTAAAAAATCCATCTCCTTCAATGCCAAAAAATTATTCAATCATCTACCTTTAGAATTAAAAGTGGCAAATACATTCAATAAGTACCGTAGATTGACGAAGGCATTTCTGCTTGAAAGACCTTATTATTCAGTGGCAGAATTCTACAATCTACCCTAGACTCTTGACTCTCTCTCACACTTTTTTTTTATTCAACTCGTATACTGACATTTGCGTTTGATGTTCTGGACCATGTTGAACTTTTTATAAAAAATAATTCTTTTCGTAACATTAATAGTAAAAAATTTTCCCATTATGTTGCCAACTTTTTCAGACATTCTGTATAACAGTGCAAACAGTAATTTTTCGTCTTTCGATGTGCTCTGCCAGTTGAAATATATGCGCCGGTTTTTAATAATTTTACAATATCTTTTACTTCAACTATACCATAAACGTGTGTTCCTGGGGAAAAACGTATATCTGTTAAAATGTCCATCTCTATCTGCCAAACAATTCAATTACATTTTTTTCTTAGATCCGTAAAATCGAAAGACAAAAAGAAAAAGAAAAAGTCGAAAAAAGACGAATCGTCGGCTGAATCCATCTCTGAAGACGATTCAGAAGATGAGTCGAGCAGTGAAGACGATAAAAAACGGAAGAAGAACAGGAAAAAGGAGGTTAGTTGGTGTAAACAAAATGTGCGGGTACATAAATATGTCGGACGTCTGTGAAGCGGTGGCTAAATATTTTTATTTGTAAAATTTTAGATTGCTTATTAATTTTAGTTCGAAGTTTTAGAATTTTTTTTTCTATCATCTTCATTTCATTTTTAATGTTGAGAATAATAATAATTAGTTTTTACAACGAAATACCAGGTGTTTCTAATAAAAAGGTAAGTAAGTATTTGTACAAAATATTGAATTGATCACAGTGACATAGGAATTATTAGTCAATTTTATGTAATTTTGGTTAACTGAATACGAAAACATATTTGTTGGATTTACTCTACTTTTTGAGACATCCTTCTATACTGGAAGTTTGAAACCTTGATTTTTAAATCACCAAATCACCAACCAAAACTATTATGCTCAATAGAGCGAGTTCTACAGAAAAAACTTCAACCAAACAACTCATAGAGAAGGTGGAAAATAAAGAAGGGCCTTAATAGACATTGAAGGAACTTATATAACATCTCAGTAGAATCTATCATACAGTCACTTAGGCAAAGAGGCGTGGATGAAACATCAATGTCTGGGTTGACTCTTCGAGAAGGGGAAGAATAATATATGAAGATTAGATTATAAGATCTATTGTATATACCCTCATGTTATGCTACAGTTCCTTGTCTAGACCCCTCCTTACTCTAGACTCCATAGACCAGACCTCAGGGTTGTGGGTTTTCCTCACCCACTGACGAAAACCTTAGCCTAGTTAGACCTTCACAGTAGCATGGTATGTGTGCTGAGGATTCCTCATGTTCTTGGTAAAACCTGCATATGTTTGTGTCTCCCAATCCAAAGCAGTTCATGTGTTTATTGAGTCTATAGTGCCATTAGATTAGATTACAAGGTCTTATTAATCTTT
Source organism: Lochmaea crataegi (assembly GCA_947563755.1). NCBI lineage: Eukaryota > Metazoa > Arthropoda > Insecta > Coleoptera > Chrysomelidae > Lochmaea > Lochmaea crataegi. The sequence continues at coordinate 24,255,220 of OX387433.1, read as the reverse complement.
TGGACTGCACTATGTTCCCTTTCCCGTTTTCGGACTTCTTCCACGATGATGGTTTTTGGGATACCACAAAATGGTTCGGGTACGATAAAAGGAGTTCAAGCTCCTTCTTTTGAGAGACCATCAGAAATCTCATATCCGCCCAGACAGCCATACCAAAGTTACTTTGTTTTCCTTAGTTGCCCAATGGATTGCTTGTAGTTCCAGACAGTTTTAGACACAAGATGTAGACTTCAGATCCTTTAAAGCAGCATAGCTATCAGACGCAATAAATACTCCTGAGTTTTTAGTAAAAACTGTATATCAAATATTGTTGGAAATTCATTACAAAAATTGGATTTCCAACTTAGTATATCAACAAAAAGCAATATCTTGTACAAAATACACATTGGAAAAAATGTTTTTATATGAAAAATACCAGTGTCCGAACACCCTGTATTTCTTAGGCATTCATCGTAAAAAAACAATACACTAACAATATTTATTGAACCTATTTTTTTTTCATATCTATATTTTTGCATGCATGCGCAATTTTTTTTGTTACGAAAGTAAAAATTGTTCTTTTTGAACCTACGCATCATAACTAGGACGTAGCCCGAAGCGGTTCATTTTCAACTTTTAGTAAGTACCAACAAGTACTCCTTTTTTGGGGGAACTAAAATAGGTAATCGACTGCATGCCAAAAGTGTATAAATAACGTTTTAACCATATTTTCGCTAATTAATTATAAATTTCTGATTGAATAGTTAATTTGCACCCACTAAACCAATTTTGAAATAATATTTTTTAATACCTCATGAAAGTAACTAAAAAAATGTTGAAAAACTTACTAAATTTACTATATATCACATCACTCAATAAGTCTTCGATTTTTGGGCTATCAGAGTGTTATAACAATCGCATCTCTAGAGCTAAAAATTTCTCCAGAGAAACTTGGTCTGTTATCAATGATTTAAGGAACAAAACTCGTTCATCAAACTTTATTGACGTCGACCCGGACGAACTTAACAATTATTTCGTAAACGTTAGTAAGAATATTAGCACTAAAATATATAATATATCCAAGTCGTGATGCTCTTTAAGTCTTTCCTCGTTCTTTTTGAAAGAATCACTAATAGTTTCTTCCTTAGACCTGTAGATAAATTTGTGGCATTGATGGGTTATCAGCAGTTATTTTTAAATATTCCAAATGTGGTGATTAACGTTTTATGTTCTGTAATCAATGAATCCTTTGAAAAAGGTCTCTTCCCTAATTGTCTAAACCAAGCTATAATTGTTCCCCGCAGAAGGGTGGCGAAAATAATAATACCAGTAACTATCGTGCTATTGCCTTATTACCAATCTTATCGAAGATAATCGAAAGACTAATGAAAAACCGTCGATTGTCCTTTCTTCATTCATTCATATATTTGGGTTGTGCTCATCAACCCAGAGGCACTTCAACTGAATCTTTGTACCATTTCCCATGTTATCTACTTCCATTCCAGAAGCTTCATGTCTTCTATAAATGCCACTAGTTTGACTGGAGGGATTTTCAGTAGATATGATGGTTGTATTAATTCCTCTCCAAAGTGCTTCCGTCTAAGTTCTTGTAAGTTCTCGCAGAAGCAGAGAATGTGAGTAGATGTTTCATCATCAAGTTCACATTTTCTGCACATAGGTTCACTAACTTTGCCCATTTTGTACAGATGTTTCCCCAAGGTGCAGTGTCCAGTCACCAGATCGGTAACTGTCTTCAAATGTCTCTTACCCAGTTTCAGTAGCCTGGTTGAGAGTTCCTTGTGTACCTTGTTCAGTAAACTCTTTGTATGAAGGTGCCCTTGTGTCACCCTCCATTTGAATTGGTGTTCCCTATCTAGCCAGTTCCTGATTTCCCCTCAGTCTTTTGTGATTCCACAAAACGGTTCCGGACCTCTCTTTTAGAGCCTTCTTTAGCTCCGCCATTTCATTACCTGCAATCCCCTCATGTGCCGGCACCCATATTAAAGACACTTAAGACACTTTGTTGTCTCTTGCCAGCCTGTTGAGGGATTCTTTGCAGTTTTTCACCAGTGTAGACCTAGTTGTTGGATTACTCATAGCCTTAAGCAGAGCCTGGCTGTCAGTGAATATTTTAATTTTTTGTCCGGTATATCCTCTTTTGATGTTTTCATCAATACAGGCTATAGCGGCAATCGTCTCTGCTTGCTCTTCCTTTTTAAACATAACATAACTTGAAATTTCAACAATTTGGTTTGCTACCTAATAAATGTACTAATGACGCAATCTTCTCTATCCTTAATGATGTATATACCTCATTTAATAATAAACTTTTAACTGCTTCGGTTTTTTGTGATTTCGCGAAGGCTTTCGATTGTGTTTATCATGAAATTTTGATAAATAAACTAGAATATTCCTTTAAAATGGTTTGAATCTTACCTTGAGTGTAGAAAACAACTGGTACGAGCAAATGGTAAAGTTTCGGAAAATTTACCAGTTAGCGGTGGAGTACCCCAGGGTTCAGTTTTAGGTCCCAATTCTTTTTTTGGTATTCATTAACGATGTCACAGACTTACGAATTAATGGCAAATTCGCTTTATTTGCTGATGACACTAGTGTAACCTGGAGTAGTTCAAATATACCAACTTTACACTATACCATAGATAGGTAAAGATCTCACTACTATTAAGTCCTGGTCTGACTCGAACGGGCTTTGTTTGATCTTACAAAGTAGTCTTACAACCTCTCAAATTTAATAATGACTTGATAAGATCTTCAAATTCGCCTAAGTTTCTTGGTCTCCACATTGACGGTGCCCTTAAATGGTCTGTACATGTAGACACTAGCGAAAAAATTATACTCTGCTTGTTTTGCCATTAAATCTGTATCTTATCAGCTTGATTCTTCTACTGCTTTAACAACTTACGACTCTTTGTTCGAATCGCACCTTCGCTATGGTTTGCCTTTCTGGGGGTCTTGTAGTTTGTACCTCTTCGAATCTATCTTCAAATTACAAAAAAGAGCCATTCGTTACATTTATGGTTTAGTAGCAGGACGCATTGCGAATTCTATTTTAAAAAATACAAAATGTTAACGCTTCCTGCTCTATTCCGTGTGTTTGGTTCGAAAACATTTTCACAATTTAACTGAGAGACCAATTCATAGTTACCCTACTAGAAGAAAAAATTTCGATATTTACTCAACAATACCCACCTCTAATCTGTTGAAAAATTCCATCACCTTCAATGCCAAAAAATTATTCAATCAGCTTTTCTCTCTCTCTTATTTGGTTTTAGTCGGAGCACTCTACCCCTAACCGGAAATTTTGCCGAATCCACTAGTGTTCCAACCAGTTATAGGGATCTTTATCGAGCCCAACATCCGTGGACTCGGGACCTCGGTTTTACGTCTCATACGAAAGACAGCATATCTACATTATACCTCGTGCTCATTGGTATAATGCCTGCGAGCTGTGTTATGCTTCTGACCCTAGTAATCTAAGGTGTTTCACCCATCTAAGTACTAACCGCGCTCGACTCTGCTTCACTGCAATTATCGCATAAGAGGCGTTCCACTACTTATAGTAATCCAACTTTTATGTTCCTATAAGACAGAGAAACTGTATTTGGAATTCATCCGTCTTTAGATCCAGTATGAAAAATCGTAATCATTTTACCTCTGTTGATGTATACAGTCGCAGAACATACTTTACTGTCCAGAAATTGTATGGATCCGCCATTCATATTTTAGACCGAAGACTCATTGAGTGATGTTATATGTTGAATAAATTTCAGGATAGACATCGGCCTTCTTTTTCCGCCTATTGTGAAATTATATTATCCAATCTTTCTAAGTTTCCGACTGATCACAATACATTTCTTTATTGTCTACCCTCCTGATGTATATCCCATTTGTTTCTGGCTTATATTTTGTAAGCAGAGTAAGATTGTTACATTCCAAATTAGATTTTTCAATTTCAAGGTTTGAAATGGTGCAATTATTTTGGTCTTGAACAATATCTATAAATAATAAGAATTTGTTTTCTCTATAGAATTATAGATGATGGATTCTGCATGACACTTTTTTTAAAGATGAAGATTTTGCAAAATGTAGTACTCGGTTGAAACATTTTTGTAGCTTTATTCTAGTGTTTTTTTCCTTCTTAATTAATCGTTTTGGTAATTTGATTTTTTTTTCATTCGCAGAAAAAAAAATACACCAAGAAGAGACGGCATTCGACAGGAGAAAGCTCTCGAGATAGGTAAGTTTATATTTTAAATCATTTCGACAATTATATCATTGAATTTTTGTTACAGCTCAGTTGACAATGCAAAGAAAGCAAAATTGGACAAATCAAAAAACGATCAGAAGCATCGATCGCGAAGTAGAGATAAAAAAGGTTCTGCCCACTCGAAAAAAGAAAGATCTGCTTCGCCCAGACCACGGAAGAAATCTTCAAGGTCGCGAAGAAACTCTAGAGATGACAAATATGAAAAATCTAATAAACACGAAGAAAAAGAAAGACACTCTAGATCTATTGAAAGAAAAAGAAAATCAAGATCGAAGTCAAAGGAAAAACGTAGAAGATCCGTAGAAAGGCGAAAGCGAACTCCGTCGCCGAGAAATAAATCTAGATCAATGGAAAAGAGAAGATCCAGATCGAGGTCTCAGAAAAAGAGATCTAGATCCAAGTCGACTGAAAAGAGAAGAAGATCTAGATCGATTAATAAGAAAACCGATTCCAGGGGAAGAAGAAATAAATCTAGATCGCCAGAGTCGAGATATAAATCGAAGAAATCACCATCTCCGTCTGAAGAAAAAAGAAGATCTACTTCAAGATCGAAAAAATCTAGATCGAACAAAGTTGAAAGATCCAGAAGTCAATCAAGCAGTAAAAAAACAAAATCAAGCTCTTCTAATTCTAAGAATAAAACAAGAAAGTCAAGGTCCAGCTCTTCGGATAAATATAAAAAACGTAGAGCTGCTGACGAGTCGGTGGATAAGCGAAAGAAGAAGGAAAGATCCCGTTCAATCGAAGAACCACCCAAGAAGAATAAATCAAAATCGCCGGATACGTACAAAAAGAAAACTAGGCCAAATTCCAGAGATAAACATAGAAAGAAGAACGTTTCCGAGTCTGAAGACGACGATATAGGTGATATCAGAAGGAGGAAGGAACAATACGAGGAGGAGTATGCTGAAATATCTAAGAAGTTGAAATTAAGTGAGTATAAGGTGTTATTTTACATTTTGGTATCTAAAAAGTCTTCTACTTAGTTCTTGAGGGAAGTCTCAGAGACTAGTAGTTCCTTTAGTCCTTTTCCTTGGAGCAATTTTAGGATATATGCTGGTTTCAACCTAGGCAACTCTTCCTCTTCTATCCAAGTGTTTTACCCTGAGATTCTGTCTTCCTCAAGTATGTGAATGGAGGATTCTTCCTCTCTTCTTAAGGAGCCCAAGCAGGAGGCAGTGTCCTGTTAGTCGTAGTCGTAGTTTCCCAGGAGAATCTTTGATTGTCTTAGTGTTAGTAGATCTTACCAACAGTCCGATCTTCTTGTTTCCTCCTATTTCTTCCAATATTATATTGTTGCTGATACCGCAAAAGAGTTCCGGTCCCCTAAAGGTATTTCAGCCCATCTCTTTGCTAGCTCATCTGCTATTTCGTTTCCAAATTTTTTAAAATTAATTTCAATAATTATTGACGTTACAGCTGCTGTCAGGGCGGAATGTCAAATCACTTTTTGATGGAATCTGGTTCTAAATGACTGTGATTGTGGATAAAACGTATTGCATTCGTGTTTTAGTTGCCATTTATCCACTTGAGAAAATTGAACCCTCAAGCTTCGCTCTCGGGTTTAAACTTTCTTGCGTGGATAAAACACTATCTAATACACTTATACAATAAATAACTATTAAATGAAATTATATAAAAATAACGAAAGTGAGGTACAAATTTATACACCTTTCCTACCTGTTACCCACCACTACCCAAACTTTGTAGCTGGGGGTCGTTATTACCTGGGAACATACATAGAAAAATTTTCAGCTTTTATAAAATAACGAAGGTCTGGTAGTCGTGGACTCTGCTCTATAAGCAATGCTAGGTTAATTTCTCTTCTTCCAATTTGCAATGATCCAGAAACAAATCATCAAACAAGAAATACATGCATTTTATATACTTACTACCCAACCGTCTGGTAGAAAGAATTGACCGTAGTCACAAATTATTATCTCTCTTGAAATATTCTACATAATCGCCGCAACTGCCGACTCTCCACGTTCTCCAAGCAGCTGTCTGAAATTCCCAGTTTTGTGGAATTCTCCTCAAATTGGCAGCACTATCACTTAATCCGCCCTTGTCGAAGAATTTAAAACTGATCCAAAGGCGAATCGATAAAAGTTAACCATTTTAAAACTGATTACACTTGAACGCGCTCTAAAGGCTGCTTGATTATTCTACATGATAATAATTCTTGTACTGGTAGTAAATTTCCACTCAAAAGATGCGTGGGTTTTTCCAAAACTTTTCTGTCCCGTACACTTCTATCTCAGCCCTTTCTTTTGTTTTTGAACCATCTGAATGCCACTTAATGCATTCTTTCAGTCTGGTAATGGTGTTGTGATATAATTTCTTTTTGTGACCATATTCTGTATATAATTGTTTAATATATAACAGATTCCATCGAAAAACGTCGAAGAAGTAAGTCTTCCTCTAAGGAACGACCGAAAAAGCGAGACAAATCCGTTTCCGTTGACAGAAGTTACAGAAAAAAATCCAGATCTGTATCGAAAGAAAAAGTAAAAAAATCAACGAGATATCAATCGGAAGATAGAAGTAGATCGAAATCGCTGGAAAAGAAATCGAAAAAGGCTGATAGGTAAGTAATTATTTTCCTAAATAATTTCGTGCACTTGAAATCGTTTATTTTTGTTAATTTTATCTGCAGATATGATAGAAACGCGTCTCCTTCGCGTAGCAAGTCCCCGAAACAGACTCAAACTCGATCAAGAACGAGTCCAAGCTATAAGCGACGGAGCATTTCACCGAAACCCAAGCATTCTCCTCGAAGACGAACCAGGGATTCGGAAAGCGAAGTATTGTCGAAAGAAAGACTGTTAACTCTAATAAATAACCAGAAATGTATTGAAATACGTTCTTCTTCGTCTCATAAAAGTACGGATAACTCAAAACAGTCTAGTAAATACTCAAAAAACAGTTCCAGTTCGCCAAAAGTTTGTAGGACAGGAAGTAGAAGTAAGAGTCGGGATCGAAACGAGGTGGTTGATGTTCATAGAAAGAGGACGGCTTCTCCTAAAAGTCCTCCTAAGAAGTCGGTGACACCTGAGGTTGTGATGAAAGAGAAAGTTCGTGAACAGGTGAGTTAAAATTTTAATTAAAATTATTAGTTGTTGCTACGAGTTATAATTTCTAAAAACATATTTATAATTATTTGTTTTGATTATTAACGAAAGTGGTTTTATTTCTTCTAGTGAAGTAATGCACAACTTGATATTACAACAGTTATTTATTATTTTCTTTGTATGTTAAAATAACTAAAATATCAGCGGGAAACTAGTCAAAAAAGTACAAACATATCGCGTACTACTTGAAACAAGTGAAAATTACAAAAAAAAGTATAAAAATCAAAGAAAACAACTTTTAAATGTACTGGAAACCAATTGAAGTCAATAGAAAACCACTTAAAATTACTAATATCAACTGAAACAAAAAGCTTTCGGGATTAACTGAAAACAACCAAAAAAGGAATGAAAACAAACAAAAATTAGTGAAGTTAAGTGAAACAAACTAAAATCGATGAAAAAAAACAAAAACTGGTAAAATCAAATGATAATAACTATGTAATGTTAAATGCCCCTGGCTAGAGCACTCCACCTGAGGGAGTGGAATTCGGCACCAATTAAATTATTTTATATGCTATCACTGGGATGGGGTGTACAATTGATATTAAATTGGACGCCACCAGCTTTAAATCGAAACGAAAGCAAAAGGTGGAAAGCTGGAAACACCTTGTAAAACTTGAAACTACAAATTTTGATTAATTATCCCCGAACACGTGTATCCAATTTAATAAATATTGAATAACCAATACACAAGTTGAAGATATTAAATATTTATTGAATTATCCAGAAATTCACATAAATTGAATATTCCAAAAAACCAAACTTGGAGAATAACAAGTTATAATAATCAACACGCCAAATTCAAATCTTATAAACGCTTAAGATAAGACGAAGGAACTTAGCACAGGAATAGGAACGAAACTTGAGTGTGAAACTTGGAGGCGAAAATTGAGGGTGAATCTTGAGGGCTACAGAGCTGCGGAAAAAAAGGAAAACAGGGATAAGGAACTAGAAAAAACATTAGGGAAGGAACGAATAGATAGAACAGATCAGGTAAAGAGGAGCTTATGCTATAGCGCATACAAAACCCGAACTCCACGTGTCAAAATACAACTTAACAGTGATCTGTTTTATTCTATTCGTTTTCTTCCTTAAATATACAAAAAATGCAAATTAGCAAATAAGCAATAAACATAAATTAGCAGTAAGCACTACACTAAAAAATAACCTGAGGAAAAATACTATAATTAACTCACCAACCAGACCAAAAAATTGTTCACCAACAAAAATTAAAATATATTATATTTGACTGTTGCCTTTAAGGTGGCAGTTAGAGTTCCAATCGACAATTTGAAATTTCGAATATCTAAAGACAAAAATGGAAAGGGAATTTGATAAAAATGAATGTTTTATTTTGGAGTGGCTAATGCGACAAGGAAACGACATGTTTAGAAATGTAATAGAAATTTGGGAGGAAGTGACTAATGAGCCACAAAAATTAACTAAATAAAATAGTTTGAAAACGAGAAACGTAACAAGATGAACAGCATGTTACAACTAAAAGTTTCTAAAATTATGTGAAAAAACTAATAATTAGTTATATGGAATGAAAACTACCAAAAAACATCTTAAATCAGTCGTGTGTGTGTGTGCGTGTGCGTGTGTGAAGTGAAGTTTTATTGGCACTGGTTTTCACAACAAACCAACAGAATTCGATTACCTTACATTTTCCCCTTTAGTAGTTAGTACTCTTCTTATGATTGATAACTTTTAGCTCTTTATGGTTATTTTAAAATTTATTTTTTATATTTTTTTTATATCATTGTTTACCAGACCTATTTTTCTTGAATACACTGGAGTCATGGAGTTATTGCTTCTTATCCTACATAGAGTTCTGATGAAACCTCTGTTATGAAGTTGGTAAAAACTAGTCAAATTATACCAAAAAAAACTAGTGATATGAAATGAAAACTTTTGAAATCAGATGAAAACAAACAAAAACTATTGATATGAAATTAAAACTACCAAAAAACATCTGATTTCGGTCGAAAAATAATAAAAAATAGGGATATCCAATACAAACTGAATCGATTGAAAACAATGAAAAAATTACTGATATTGAATAAGAATACTATAAACTACTGAAATTAACTTATTTTTTTTAAACAAGTGAAACTAATTCAAAATCAACAGAAAACAACAAAAATCAACTAAAAATTTCTGGAATCAACTGAAAACAATGGAAAAACATGTTAAATGAAATTAAAATACCACATAATGACTGAAATTAGGTAAAAGCAATCAAGTATCAACTGAAAACCACTGAATCCATATGAAAACAACTCAAAAATTAACTGAAAACAGTGTAAAATTATTGAAATCAAATTAAAATATCCAAACTACTAAAACCAGGGAAAAAAAACAACTAAAAATTAACTGAAATCGTATAAAACAGCCAAAAACTACTGAAATCAACTTAAATTATTGGAAAACAAATTATACCAATTGGAAATTGTTTTGGTTTTGGATCAAATTAAATCGTTAAAACTACTAAAACTAGATGATAACATTCAGTAATTAACTGATAACGACCAAAAACTATTAAAATCAGGTGAAAACAACCAAAAGACTGCTAAAATGATGTGAAAACTAGGAAAAACTACTGAAAGCATATTTTCTACATGTTGGCCCATTAGTGTGTGGAAGTGCAATAAACTTAGGATAAAAAATACAAAAATGTTTGAAATAAAAGTTGTTGTGTTCAGCCCAAGCGGGACAACATGAAGTTTACTTTTTTTTAATAGGTCACCCTGAATTTTTGTTTACCATAAATTGCGTCGTTGCCAAGTTGGAGCGGAAAATATGAAGATTTTACGAATACTATACCTAAATGCTGCATAGTAAACGTTATCAGTGATAAGCAACTAAACTTATAGACCGGTAGCCCATGACACATGTAGGCTTCATTATTTCAAATGGGCCGTAGAATAAGTAGAATAAGAATCTTCTGAATTAATTCTTATCCAAAAAATCCTTGGGTACTACTTTATCATAAAAAAAACATGGCATACAAATCCAAGTAATACTAAGTAAACAATTAACTAATGTATGCCGAAGAGAGTTTATATTTTGCTATCTTAGTAGATTTTAAAAACATTAGTGGCATACATTTTGCGGCGATACGTCCATTTCTTAATAATTTTCCAAATATGATGTAAAATATATAATTTAGAACAATTAACTAATGGATGCTGTTTGATATATAAGAATACTCTTCAAACATTCAATAGCGGGTGAATGGAGCTTATGTAGCTACATAATAATTTATATTTTTATTAGGAAAAACGGGCAAAACTAAACGAAACCCAAACAATTGACAATGCAATAAAACCAACATAAAATTAATTATAAGTATTGTTAAATACACAGTTATTATAATAAAAAAAAATGTGACGTTAATGTGACAACATTGAAAATTGGCTGTGGCAGGTGGGCCGGGGTGTATTCACTTATGTCAACAGTATAATTTGCTTCTGATTGGTCGCAAAATGGCATTTGATTGGTTAGAAACGGATGGAGGTATATAATCACTAATATAAAAACTACAACTGGATATCATTGAGAATTTTTTAATTAAAACTATTTAATTTATGTTATACATAGTTTTATAAATTACAATTATATTTATAGAGTAAAAAGAAATCAAAACCGAAAAAACCCCTACCAGTGGTAAGATTACGAGCTTCATCTAGCGAAGGAGATCCCTCAGGTAGCGAACCCGAAAAAGAAGAAGTAATAGACGATAAAGAATTCAGATATTTACGACTTTTAAAATCTGACCTAGCAGCTAAAGCTAAAGAAAGTCTAGAAAGAAAAAAAGAAAAGCCGCCGAGTCCCAAACCGATCGTGAAACGTCACATAGAACCGGACTTTTTCGATATTAAAGTTTTACCTTTAAGAAACGGAAAAGAAGCCAGTCCAGCCGTAATCAATAAAGACGATTTCGATATCAAGAAACACAGGCAACATAGCAAGTCAACATCAAGATCCAGGTCGAAGAGTTCGTTTTCAAGAGAAAGAAAGAGTAAAAGCAAATCTAAATCAAGATCTGTAAGCTCATCTGGATCTTCTGAAAGGTTAGTCTTTAAAATCCTATATTAATATTGTGGAATAAAATTTGGTTTTTGCAGTTCAAAAGGTAGGTTAAGTAGATCTTCATCGGATTCAAGTAAATCACAGTCGAGGTCAAGATCAAGATCGTATTCTCGGTCAAGAAGTAGGTACAGCTCTTCTAGTTCATCATCAAGTAGTACTACAAGATCAAGATCACCTTCCATACCCAGGAGGCATGGATCTCCTAGTTTTTTGGACAGAAGACGAATAACGAGGTAATTTTTAGTTCAAATTGTTATTAATATTTCACTAGAAAAACATGGAATTCTTCAGAATAGTACAAATTTTTAAATTAAACTATTTTTCCAATGTTCAAATGAACTACTGTACTAGGTGTATTAAAACGAAGCCAAAATACCATTTTCTATTAATTCAGAATTGCATATGGTTCTTTGTTTGACTATATATACTTTTGGTGCCAACTAAAGTACTTAATTAGACCCTTGAATAATGATGTTCGAATGAACTACTTTGATTATCTAACCGGCAATGTAAAAACCAACCAAGAGAATCGAAAAGTTAGCTACATAAAGGGTAAAATAAACTGTTTGAGTGCTGGATAAATATTTGTTAACCGAAAATATGAGTATTTCTTACAAGCAAATCAACTTCCTGTAGCAGTTGTCTTAGAACGCGATCAAAATATCATTTTCTATGAATTTAGAGAGTATGGTCCTTTGTTTGACTATATGTATATGGTTTTTTGGTGTCAACTGAATTGATAAATCTCATGAATAATGAAGGTCGAATGAACTACTGCTACTATCTAGCCAATATGAAAATTAACTAAGAAAATCGAAGAGATAGCTAGTATAAAGTAATAAATTGTAGATGTTTGTTATCCCAAAATTGCGCCATTTCTTACGAGAAATCAATTTTTTTTCAGTTTATTGTACTCAGTAGTGCTTATGATGTTTCGTTTGACTATATATTGTTTTTTGGTGTCAACTAAAGTAAATAAATGAATGAACTACTGGGACTATCTAACGGACAATGTACAAACCAACCAAGAGAATCGAAAAGTTAGCTATATAACGGTTGAAACAATAAATTGTAGGTAGTAGGTGTAGGTGACCAAAAATGTGATTATTTCTACAATCAAAATTTTTCAACTTCTTGTATACTTCGTTCCAAGATATTTCGTTTTGACTTATGCCAACATGATTGATTTAAGGCCAAAACCCACAGCAGGTAGTCGATAATCCGATAACAATAGCACAGTATCGTACTCGTTATTTTATAACTGAAATGTTTGGCTGGTAAAATAATATTTGAGACTAATTTTTAAATTTATTTAATTATTCTATTATTTATTTGTGCTTCGGATGATATATTTATTAGGATTAATTATTTGTGTGCAGTTTTCACGATTCCAAACCAACTAATCACATTTTCTCAGACAAACAGGTTAACAATAGTAGTTCTATTAAATTAAATTTTCAAATATTGAAGAATTCCTTACTGTTTACTAGCTATTAAGTTATGTTGCTTATTTTTTATTTTTATTTTTTTTTATTTCAGACACAGGTAGTTTGGAGTTTTGAGGCAATTTTGTTTAAACTGTATTTATTGGTGTATTAAGAATCAAGTTTAAAGTGTCCTTTTTTTTTTAAATACATAGTAGACATGTAAAATAAATCCTGTTATATTTGATCGTTTTTTTTTTAATTTCACTCTTGTTTTATTTTATTTCATCTTATCGTATTTTATTTAGTGCTAAGTAGAATAAACAAGGTAAGTTGCATGAATTTAGTGCTTTAAGTGTTGTGTAGTTTCAACTTCAGGTTGTTTTTTTTTTCAAGAAAATACTTACTATTTTAATTAACTAACCTTTAACAAAGAAAGAATAACGATGTTGCAGAGGATTTAATTGATTCACCTTGTATACTTCCAAGTGAAGTTTTTTCTATTGTTATTTTCCGTAATTTCCTCTTTTCAGTTTTTCGTTAGGTTGTAATTTCAATTTTAACCGAACAGGACATGATTTTAAATCGCCAATTAAATTAGATCCAAAAATGTGCTTTGAGGAATTAATTTCCAGTAAGCGGGAAATCATTTTATTACCTTCAGTCGGTCCTAATGCTTGTTATCTGAGTTTGCGCTATCCCAAGAGATGAGCATAGCTTTTAAGAGCCAAAAAACCGCAACCACAACAAACATCGTTTTTGATGGTTACCAAATCAGCTGAGCGGCTTCGCCACAAAAGCAAGCACTCTTCGGCAATCGTGGTGTTCACTGAACGATGACTCCAATGATATCAAAAAACGGCATGTTTGCTAACATTCTTTGAACCAATCTTTGTAAATTTTGCCAGAAGTCTAAGTCAGTCCAGGTATTTATTGTTTCTTTGTTTGGCAACACTTAATGAGATGTCAATGGCAAGTTCAGGTCCGATAAAATCACCTGCTGCACCCTCCTTTGCAATGAAGTCCGGCTTTTCGTTGCGATCCAGACCGGAGATAATGTATTTGTTGAGTTTTTCAGTTGAGGAGAGTCTTCTTTGACAGTTTCATGCCTACTTCAACGTTACTCGGTAAAAGCTAAGTGCTTGGCTGTTCGGGAGGTTGATTTCCTCCAATCCTTCCATACATGAATCCATGTCTGATATTTCTGTCGTAAGTCTGCGTCCGTATACACTTACACCATAGCCTGAGGGTGTTTTTGACCATCTGTATTCCAACAGCTATAAGCTCTTCTTCTTCCGGAGTTGTCTATTCGGAATTCTATAACCGCTAACTTTAATTCAAAGCCAGCTTGATACTAATACTTGGTTTTCTTGAACAAAACATAACCTAAAAAAGCATTCAACTACAAAAATTACCTTATTAACAATACTAACAATTTCTAATAGTGCAAGAAAGCGACCAATACCTTACACAAGAGCTTCACCTTCCTCTCCTTCTTCTGTAAGTAGCGGCAGCAGTAGGAGTCCTTATTACAGACACAGATCTACTAGTAGATCTCTCAGCAGGAGATCTTCTCATTCTAAATCCCGAACTAGTACCCCAGTAAGGTCGTCGAAGTCACCCTAGCGTTTAATTGAATGTCTGGACGAGGTTATCAAGAAAGTGCAATAAAATATTTTTTTGTCTGATATTGTGTATGATATTAATAGGATAATTTTTGAAAACAAAAAAAGCATATTCGATTTACAGCCAGGTAAACCGTACTGTTGGATTAAATTAAATAAAAAAAGACAACGAAATACCTTCAAAATGGTTGAATCTTTTAAACGGATTTACAATTATTATAGTAAAGCCACTTACGTGGCTCATATAAAATAGAAGTACCCCTGTAATGGACACGACGACTGATTTTGAAAAATTCTTCCACAATACGCTTTTGTAAACACTTGCAAGTTGAAAGTTTATTTTGATACATAATAATAATAATTACTTTGTGCTATAGTCATGAATTCTAATGTGTATGTTCCACAATGTAAGAATACATCGATAAAAACTCCGAATAAGATATTTATTAACGTTCCAATGAAAACAACAGTTGACTAAAATTTTGCAAGGAGAGACCCAGCAACTGTATCTTTGACTTGATTATGTCTTAACCTCTAATATATGCAACACTTACATGGCAGTTTTAACATTTCGAAATTCAGCTTAGAAAAACCATTCTTGGGCGAAAAAATACTCTCGGCAACAAAAAGTCGATTCTTAAGCAAATTTAAATTATTTCCGTTGATAAAACCTCGTTCCATAAGAGGGGGTCACACTAGGCTAGTTGCCAGCGGCTGGAAATACGGTCATATCGGCTGCTTCTTGACTGTTTCTACCAGCAAGCAGCGACTGTCAACCTGGTCACATTGTGACGGATGGCTACTCACCAGTTCACAGTTGTTTAGGTCAGCACGTAAACGGTAGACCATCTGTTGAATACTCGCCGCTGATGCGATGCCATTGGCAAAAAGTTGAACATGTCATCCGCTAGAAATAATCGACGGCTGGTGGCGCCAGTGGCGAATTTTGTAATCACACCTAGCTGAACGATGGCTCAAATCGCGGCTGGCAACCAGCCTTGTGTGACCCGCGCTATAGCTACCGTTTTTTTGTCGTATTTTTGGTAATACAAAGGAAATATCAAATAAACGATGCAAAACCAGCAAATACAATGGAAGTTCGAACGATATTCAAAATGTCAAATGTTTTCAAAAGCTTGATCTCATGCTCTTCCGATCGGTGTTTGAGCTAAGATGGCGCATTGCCATTTTGTCTATTTATATTTCAATAAAATTAATATAATCGCACATGTAATATAAAATTCAGTGATTTCTATAAAATATCGATCCTACATGATGATTTTAATGATTCATGACTATTTAAAAATGTTTCGAGCGTGGTGAATCAACTGGACCGTCATATCTCAAAAATGAATCCAATTATTGAGACTAGGAAAATTGCATATACCTATCAATAGCATTGTAAGTCATGATCATTTCAAGATGGCTCTGATGTGAATGTACTTTTGATATACATATATTTTACACTCTTGCGTTGCGATTTTCACTCACGCTCTAATATAATCAGTCAGATTATGGAAAATAGGGAACATACTGGTTTAATGTGGTAAAGGGGGAGCTTTATGAATTAGAGCGGGACCAAATTGACACAGGGTTTTTTAATACTTAACGCCTGTGAGCAGCTTGATTTCGATTTATTTGTAGTACAACTTTTCATCAAGTTTCAGACTAAAATTTATATAAAATCCACACGTGTGGAACTAATTATTCTACTATAAAGATATTAGACTGTTTGTCGTTTGTCAATAAAAACGTGACATTTTAGAATATTTAAACCGTAAAAATGTATTGACACCTTGAACGAATCAATAAGATTTTGTTAAGATTTCTTGTAAATTAGATTTTAAACTAGCGGTATGCATTGGACTTTAATTTGAATAGATAGTTATCGCAATTAACAGAATGGTATACGTGGCTGATAAACATTCCAAATTGTTAATTCTTAAATAAGGTTTGCGGTTATGTCTGTACTTATTTTACAACACAGAAAATTAGTTGTTTTTCTTCATACCACTTTCTACCATTTGTATATTTAGTCAAAGACCAGTTCAATATACTGCAAACTTGGTATTTTTTAGATTTAATGTGTGAATTCCCGAATGTTATTTAAATTTTGCTTTTTCGGTCAATTTTTGGACCGTTCCAAATCAATCCAACAGTTCTTTTTATGCCATCTGTCAATCTTAGTGGACGTGTAAAAGGCGATAATATTTTTCGTTTGTAGGTTTTGTCTTTTGAAAAACATTTCTTTTTTTGGAAATTAAAAATGACTATTACAAAATGAAGGAGCATATTTAAAATAAGTACTTACATAGCTTGCATACTATTGATATTAACTATACTTATTATATAATTTAAGAAATTACATTTTTTATATTGCGTTTTAATTTGTATGTGATTTGTCGACCAAAGAGGTACTCATATTCTTATTTATATTAATTTATTTTATTATCTTTTACATCGTTTACTTAAGTATATTTATTTATTTATATAACAGCTGCTTATATTCACTCCATAAATTCAATAGATATACAGAGTGGGTCACTGAAATCATACCACCCCGAAAACTGACAGTAGTATTTATTTTCAGTATTTGTCATATGTCAAATCAATCAATCAATTTGGGTGATCTAATAAAATCAGTTTGACAATTGGATTTTTCAGATGATTATTTCCTTATTAAATTATATTGGGTCGCCCTGTATATCTACTTGATACGAATATAACGTGTTTCTAGTCATTTTATTTATATTTGTGTGATATTTTTTGTTATATTTATTAATTTATAAAAAATCATGTAGATAGTGCTAATAAACCAAATAATGTTATTGAGTTTTTATTTATAAAATTATCCAATGCTGGTTCAGGGAATTTGATATAATATACTCTAAATATACGAAACCCACCCCTCGCTTTTTAGAAATTAGGAATCCTTTGTACATGCCACAGAATGGAGTAATGAAAAAGTATAAATTTTTAAACAAATTCAATATAGAATATAGTGACAAAAAGGAAAGGGATCCCAACACCATTACCAGGCTTGGAAATAATGCCATTCAATGGTATTTAGACGGCTCTATTCTAAAACATAAGAAAAAACTGTATGGGCACTCTGAAAGTTTGGGAAAACCACAAGCATCTTTCAAGGGGAAATTGACGTCATGATAAGTTGTGCCCAGTTCAATAATAATAAAGATATAGAAGGTAAAGGATTATCATAATCTCGGATGGACAAGTACCTAACCATTAAAACACTGAGTTCTAGTGTTATCAGTTCTAAAATGGTGTGGAAATTCAATGATAGACAAGAACAAAATCTTCACCTTACTTTGGGTTCCAGGACACACTGGAATAAAATGAGATGAACTAGCAAAGAGATTTTCTGAAACATCCTTTTTGGAGACCGGAACCATTTTGAGTTATCATCACTAATGTAATAATGAAAGAAATAGGTAACTCCGAGAAAAAAGATCAGTACATTGAAAATATACAGGAGGTGTCAAGAGAATGAAAAATACTCCTTGAAACTACAACCAGATGAGATCAAAAGAATGCCTAAGACAGAGTAAAACTGCACTAAGAGTTTTTACAGGTGTCCTAACAAGACACTGCCACCTGAATGGGCACCTCAAGAAGCTAAAACTAGTGGAGCCAGAAGAATGTAAATTATGGGGAATGGTAGCATCCCATCTGGGACCGTATTCTTGACTGAGGGAGAGAAGCTTCCCGAGAGAACAGATGTGTTTTCTTTGTCACTGCAGTGACAGAGTAACCAAGCAAAATAAAGACAAAATATGTGTTCTCTCGGGAAGAATACGGCCTCTGGGATACTGCTGGATGATAGAGGAATACCTACCTAAACTGGTACCTGCGGATATCCTAAAGTTCCTCCAAGGAAAAGGACTAAAATAATAATTACTAGTCCCTGTAAAATTCCTCAGATGAAGGGGGAGGGAATATGTATATATTGAAAAATTCATATGAAATACAAAGTACCTAATGGATGTTGATCTTATATATTTTGTATACTATCCAGCTAGTTTATAAACTAGACAAGTAAATAAATTAACCCTTACATATATAACTCATCCATGAAGAGTGTTTTGTTTGGGATATTCTAATATTTCTTGTGGGTTGAATAAGTAATAATGTACTCATACATACATACTTTGCAATGATATACAGGCTGTTTCACGACGAGTTTACACTATCTGTATATTGGACACTACTAACACGATTCTATAAAAATTTGCATATATGGAAAACAAGTTATGGCGAATGTATGGAAAATATTTTGACATACTTCCGGTTATACCTAAATTGAACGACAACTTTGTTATTTTAAATGTAACACCCTGAATATTATTAACTTTTCGGATTCTACATTGAATTTTAATGTGTAGAATACCCTATAATTTATGCTTATCGAGATATTAATTTTTTTGAAAACATCTTATCTTATTATTAGTAGGAGGATCAAGGTAATTGGTAACATGTCGAAAACTTCTTTTTTGTATACAGGGTTCGTAAATAAAACGTAGAATCCAGTCATAGGATTGGACAGCAGTGAAAACACCAAAAATTAATTCCTTTTAAAAATTTTATCGTAAGCCCATGGTAGATGTCAATTTTTACAAATAAATTAATACCTTTTATTAAAATTTTTGTACGCCTATGGTGGAAGGAAATTTTTACAATTAAATTATTAATCCCTTATAAAAAAGTAGACATATATACACAGTATACATATAGCTGATGCAAAGCGTGACGATGATTTATGCAACACTATATACGCGTAAATTGTGTTGCATAACCAAATGTAATGTGTGTTGCATAAAAGCGTGACGAATGACGAAAAATCCATGTTTTTTCTTCACCTAAAAAAGTGCTTAACGCGCCTAAAGAAGTTTTCACTTCAAAAAGTGATGAAAAGTTCAACTTCACAAATGTCAAATATCTCAATTTTTTTAAATGAAAACCTATTTTGATTCTTTTACTTAATTCTAAGGCCGAAAATAAGGGCACTTTCCTATACCCAATCCTAAGCGTTTTTGAGATATTAACATGTATTTAAAAATATATATTATTTCAGCCTTATTATTGCGTAGGCGTGGGCCATGTTATTTGTCTTTTTTTTCTATCAGGCTGTGTATTTTCCTGTCATAATTAAATAGTATTAATTGTCAATCCCATCGTACAAATGGCTCGTTTGGAATTAAACAAAGAATATGATCTAAATTTACTTTTAATACATGGTGAATGTGACAGAGTTTTTACTAGAACATGTGTTTTACTTGCTACAAGATATCCAGATCGACCCCGACCCAGCCGTCACACATTGAAGTGAATATTAAACAATTTTACACAATTTGGTTGTTTTCAAGCAAAAGTTAAGAAAGTGAAGTCAAAATATTTACCATAAATTCGCTATAACTTGTTCTCCATCTATGCCAATTTTTATAGAAATCGTGTGAGTAGTCTCCAATATACAGAGTGGGGCACAGAAAACAGTCCACCCCGATATTTGGAAGTATTCCTTAAATTTTAAGGAAATTAGGAAACACATCATTAGATAGGCATTTAGATGGAGTAGTCAGACATATAATGATAGTCCACGATTTTTTTCGATATTTATACCATCTTTGCCAAAAAAGTCCTAATTAATTTAAAGTACAGCTCTTATTAAAAATGAAACGCAACGCCTATGGTTTGCTAATGTGTCATTTTTTCTGTCAAATCAAAAGTAAATTAATACGGTATCCGCCAAAATAAACAGTACCGAAACAGAGAGTGCTGTGGAGTTGTTTATGTAATATGGATTTGTCATATTTGACTTAATTGTCATTAGTTGATATATTAATAGTACGCTGCAGTTAAATTTGATTTAAAAATGGTTCTAACAACGGAAGAAAAAGTGTTTTTGGTAGAGCATTATTTTCGTTCATACGGAAAATAGAATAATTTCTCGGGGAACAGACTTCGAATATCCTTCTCTTTCACCTGATCTGACGCCACCTGACGCATACATTTGGGGCATAATGAAGGACAAAATATTTCACTCGGAAAATCCGCCGGCGAATATTGCCGAACTACGGGAAAGAATACAAAATATTTTTCGGCAGTTACATCAACCACTTTTTATAAATATTGTAACGTTTATTCTAATTTATATTTACAGATTTATATGTAATTCAGTCCTTATTTAATAATTTATGTAATACACTAAACACACTAATTATAATTTATATGAGAGTCACTTAATAAACACTTTATCGATGCGCGATTACTTTCCTTCGGTATCAACACTGACTGATTGACTAATTGACTGCAGCGATGCTTGTGGCCTATTTATACTCGTGCGCCGTAATTCTAGAAGTATCTCGGCGTTCTCGCGGGCGCATTGGATATTCTCGATATTCTGGCGGACGCACCCGGGTGTTCTGGATGTTTCTCGAAGTTTGGGCGGAGGAGCCATAGTCGTCTCATACGGGGATTTCACTGGGGGCACTAAGTGAGAATATTATTGCAGTAGCTCGCGTAACATTGCCCCCTCCTTAAGAGACAGTTCCTCCTGGAACTAGCTAGGAAACTGGAACGAGATGACTGTATCGGCAACTGGTCCCCTTGTTGCATTTTCCAGTTGTATGGAAGTAACATGCGACCGTCTTCTCTGTTGGCTGTGTCTCCCGAGCATGGCCGCAAACCAGTACCTGCACTTCGGTGTCTCGGAAGATTACTTCTACCATGTTACGGATTATTCGCCAATCTAAATGCCTACATTCAATCTTGGGCATGGCTAGCCTGTACACGTTCAATTCAAGCACATGCTCCCTCAGGCTTCGTAATGCTTCCCAGACATCCTCGTACGTTGATCTTTCGTCGAAGGTGTTCCTCGTCACTAGGTGGAAATTGTAGCGGGAGCCATTTTGCAGCTTCAGAGCTTTACCTGGTACTGGTAACTGGTTAACCAAAGGTCGTGCGCCATTCTTCTTTATAAACAGAGATGCCAGTCCGCGCGCATCGGTTACGCTGGCAGGGATGTTTATTGCCAGTGAGTATTCCTCCGGAACGGTAAGCAGGTCTTGTCGTCTCTCAGTGGTAACGCCGAATCTCGCTTTTCCGTTACCACCATAAGCACCCATGAACTCTACAAAAGCAGGATCGGCTACTTCCTGAAGCTGGTTTACTTCCTCATCGTGGTCACCCTCGAATGGCGCTAATCGGTTACGGTGTACCACCTTTGGCTTTCCATTTGGGATCTTGCTGATACGATAGATGACATCGTTGATTCTTTTCTTTACGAGGTACAGACCGTCCCAAGCTTTCTGCAACTTTGGAGAAAAACCCTTTTGTCTTCTTGGGTTATGCAGCCAGACTTTGTTTCCTTCGTGGAAACCTCCTTCCGTAGCTTGCGTATCGTACCTTTTCTTCATCCTATCGCTAGCGATCTGGAGGTTCGATCGAACCAGCTCGTGTACGTCGTCCATTCTTTTTCTCAGCTGGGTTACGTAATCTTCACCAGCTATGTCTTCTCCGGGTCGGCATCCAAATTCAAGATCGCAGGGTAATCTCATTTCGCGTCCGAACAGAACTCTTGCTGGTGTTTGGCCCGTGGACTCATTGATGGCGGATCTGTAGGCCATCGCGAATAGCGAGAGATATTGGTCCCAATCTCGCTGATGGTTAGATACTACTTTAGACAGGTATTTGCCAAGAGTTCTGTTCATTCGCTCTACCATCCCGTCCGACTGTGTGTGCAAAGCCGTAGTTCTCGTTTTCTTCATGCCGAGCTTTTCACAAACTTCCTGGAACAGCTGGCTTTCGAAGTTTCTGCCCTGGTCGCTGTGTATTTCCAGGGGCACTCCGTATCGGCAAATGAACTCATTCACAAGCACGTCGGCAACCGTTGCGGCTTCTTGGTTTGGAATGGCATACGCTTCTACCCATTTTGTGAAGTAGTCCATCACCACCAAAATGTACCTGCTGCCATTTGCTGTCGGTGGAAACGGTCCGGCAATGTCCAGGGCAATGCGTTCAAAAGGGCTTCCGACATTGTACTGCTTCATAGGAGCCTTTCTTCTCCCGTGCGGTCCATTGGTCGTAGCACAGGTAGTGCACTGCTTACACCAGCCCTTCACATCTTCGGAACTGTGCATCCAATAAAACCGTTCTCGCACTTTCTGGAGGGTCTTCTTCACACCTAGATGTCCTCCTGACGGACTGTCGTGTAATTTCCGCAGTACTGCTGCTATCCTTGTTCTTGGAATCACCAACTGTCTTCTACTTTCGGAACCCTCATCGTTCTCGATTACTCGCTGTAGCAACCCGTTTTCCAAAACCAGCGAGTCCCACTGGGCCCAATACGATTTCATCGTTGGCGAGTACCTTGAAATCTCCTGCCAAGTAGGTCGACAGTTCTCCTTTTTCCAATGTCGGATTTTCTTCAAGTCGGGATCGTTCTCTTGGTCCTCTTCCAACTTTTCTGGTGTCCACTCGTCGGTGGTCACCGTGGTTCTTCGAATCGCAGCTTCCTTAGCTGTTTTGCTGCAGTGAGAGCACTCTGCAGGGCATGGTCTTCTAGAGAGGGAGTCTGCATTTCTGTGGCTTATTCCGGCTCTATGCTCAACAGTGAAATTATATTCTTGGAGCCGCTCAATCCATCTAGCGATTTGACCTTCAGGGTTCTTGAATTGCATAAGCCACTTAAGTGCTGCATGATCGGTTCTAATCACAAATTTCTTCCCATACAGATACTGATAGAAGTTCTCCACGGACTTCACTACTGCTAGGAGCTCTCTTCTTGTGACGCAGTAGATTTGTTCTGGTTTGGAAAGGACTTTACTAAAATATATCAGAACTTTCTCTTGTCCTCCTTGAACCTGTGATAGCACTCCTCCAATTCCAACATTGCTAGCATCAGTATCTAATATGAATTCTCCCTCTGGTAGTGGATAGCCGAGTATAGGTGCAGTAGTCAAGTGCTTCTTCAAGGTTTCGAACGAAGTTTGGCAATCTTCGTCCCAGCGAAACTCCCTTGCTTCCTCTGTAAGTCGTGTCAAGGGCTTAGCGATATCTGCAAACTTCTTTATAAATCGCCTGTAGTATGTACAGAGTCCAAGGAAGCTTCTAACTTGGTGCTTGTCGGTGGGTCTTGGCCACTTTCGTACGGCAGCAGCTTTCTCTTCGTCTACAGCTACACCATCCTTGCTGACTACATGGCCTAGGTGATTGACTTTGTTTTGAAATAGTTGACATTTCTTGGGGTTGAGCATCAGTTGGGCAGCTTGCAACCTTTTGAAGACACCTTCCAAATTCTCTCGATGTTCTTCGAATGTCCTTCCCAAGACTATGATGTCGTCAAGGTACACTAAGCATGTCTTCCAGGACAACCCTCGCAATACGTTTTCCATCAGTCTTTCGAACGTTGCGGGGGCATTGCACAGCCCAAATGGCATAACGCTGAAATGCCATAGTCCAGATCCGGTGGTGAACGCTGTCTTTTCTCTATCGGCTGGATCCATTTCTACCTGCCAATATCCAGACTTCAGGTCCAAGGTAGAAAACAATTTGCTACCGGCCAGCGTATCGCGTATCCAGAGTGTCGTCGATTCTCGGCAGGGGATAGCTATCTTTCTTTGTAACATTGTTCAACTGCCGGTAGTCCACGCAAAACCTCGTGGTTCCATCCTTCTTCTTTACCAGAACTACCGGAGAGACCCAAGGGCTGGTAGAAGGTTCTATTACCTTGTCCTTTTCCATCTCGCGAACAATTCTCTCCGCTTCCTCTCTTTTGGCCTGTGGTAGCCGTCGAGCCGATTGTCTTATCGGTTTAGCGTCGCCGGTGTCAATTTTGTGTTTGACAGCAGATGTTCTTCCTGTCTTTCCTCCTTTTGGTACAAAAAGAGATCGGTATTGTAGCAAGAGTTCTCTGATTTTTTTTCTTCTCTTGCAGGCTAAGGGATTGTCCAGCCACTGCTATCATTTGTTCAAATTTATTATTGGCATCATTGGAGGTTGTTGTTTGATGAATTATTGACGCCACTGGTACGCAAGTTCCAATTTTGGTATCCTTCTTCATAGTTATTGGATGGTCATTTACATTTATAATGCGTACAGGTATTTCTTCGGCAGCCATGACTAACCCTTTTCCAACCAAGATTCCTCGACCAACCTCTTCATCGTGATTCCATGGTTCCATCATGACCGGTGTTCCTTCTTCGACGGTTCCTTGTAGCCTTGCCACAGTGAAAAATTCACTCCTTGCGGGTACAACTGTATCTGGCTACCTGAACAGTCTTATCCTCGTGTGGGTGAAGGAATACCTCCTCAGAACCTACTCTAATCACTCGGTTCTTGAAATCTAGCTGGAAGCCATGTAGGTTCATAACGTCCATTCCGAGTATCATGTCCTCTTCGATATCGGCGACAACGATAGTGTGGGTGAACTTCTCTGCGCCAATTCCCAATTGCACCGGTAGTTCTCCATGGACATTGGCGCTTTCACCTGTGGCAGTCCTGAGTCGCAGTCTCGTCGGTAAAAGTCTTTTCCGGGTGTTGACAGTCTCGGGGCGAATAATAGTCCTCGTTGCTCCAGTGTCCACCAATAGTGTATACTTCCTTCCATTAACTTCACCATCCACGTATACACTATCATCGCGACATTTCAGAGAGGCTATTAGGATGAGAGGGTCTTTGGAAGGTCTTCGGGTCGAAGCTGCCCTCTGAAGGTCGACCCTTCCTAGTTTTCCTGCTGGGCGTCTTCGTTTGTAGCAGTTCTCGGTCGCTTGCACGAACTGCGTACATGTCCCATTTCTCCACAATTCCAGCATCTCACAGCTTTCAGTTTTCCATTTGAGATGCTTTTCATCATGTTGACAATCTGGTCGAGCTTGTTCTCAACTTCTTCGTCTGCTACAGCCCTCACCTTGCCGTATACTCCGGAAGCCTGAGTAGCTGCTTCGTACTCCAAGGCTGCAGAGGGTACGTCGACCAGTGTCTTATGCCGAGCCAAGCGTAGAGTTCTCTGCATTTCATGGTCACGAACTCCGTCGATGAATGTCTGTACCCCTAAACATTCCATGACATTCTCCGGTGCCGATGGATAGGCAAACCGCACCAACCTCGCAATGTCTGCTTCGAATTCTTGCAGAGTTTCGTCGCGTTTTTGTTTGCGGTTTTTCAGCTGTGACTGGTACAGATGCTCCAGGTGTTCCAGGCGATATCTCATATTCAATCGCTTTTTGAGTTGTTCAAAATCTTCGGCCTCTTCCACTGGAATGGTCTGGAGGATATCCATAGCGTCTCCTCTAAGGGCAAGAGTTAAATTTAACGCTTTTTCCTTCTCACTCCAGTTGTTTGCCTTTGATGCCGCCTCGAATTGCTTAAGATAGTTCGGCCATGACGTTTTACCATCGAATGTTGGCAGTTTCACTCGGCTGTTAATATCGTTTTCCATTTTCGGTTTCAACTCTACTTTCTCTGCCAGTTCGTCGTTATTCGGGGCTTGCCTAGTTGTAATATCCGGTTTATTACTATTCTTCCTTTCGATTTCTTTGATTTTTTGTTTCATTTCTTGCTCCATACTTTTAATCTTTTCTTCCACGGCAGAAATATCAGTCTTCATGGATGTCATTTCATTTTTCATGTCCGTCATTTTATTTTCTATGTCCGCCGAAAGTTTACTTTCCATGGATGAAATTTCGTTTTTTATATCCGTCGAAATTTTATTTTCCATGTCCGACATTTTGTTTCCCATGTCCGACATTTTGTTTTCCATGTCCGACATTTTGTTTTCCATGTCCGCCGAAAGTTTTTTTATGGAAGAGGTTATAGAGGCGGACGCTTCGTCGGTGAATTCAAACGTTTCCGGGTCCAATCCATTGTTAATCATAGCTTCTTTTAGTCGTTCCACTAACACTGACTTGACCCCACTTGTGTCCAATTCGTAATCCTCCAACTCTCTTCTAAGCTCTGAAACTTTTAATTCACAAAGTTTCTTCGCCATCTTCCTGTATATTTATTTATTTTAATCCCACTTCTGACACCAATGTAACGTTTATTCTAATTTATATTTACAATTAATTTATATTTACAGATTTATATGTAATTCAGTCCTTATTTAATAATTTATGTAATACACTAAACACACTAATTATAATTTATATGAGAGTCACTTAATAAACACTTTATCGATGCGCGATTACTTTCCTTCGGTATCAACACTGACTGATTGACTAATTGACTGCAGCGATGCTTGTGGCCTATTTATACTCGTGCGCCGTAATTCTAGAAGTATCTCGGCGTTCTCGCGGGCGCATTGGATATTCTCGATTCTGGCGGATGCACCCGGGTGTTCTGGATGTTTCTCGAAGTTTGGGCGGAGGAGCCATAGTCGTCTCATACGGGGATTTCACTGGGGGCACTAAGTGAGAATATTATTGCAGTAGCTCGCGTAACAATATGTTTATTGACTTACAAAATCGATATGAAGCTTGTTTGCGTCGAAATGGTGAACATTTTGAACACTTACATTACAGAAATTAAAAATTAATTTTTATTTTTATTTTCGGTATTGTTTATTTTGGCGGATACTGTACTTCCAAAATGGCTATTGCAGAACGAGTTGAGATTATTTCCATATTTTTTGAAAACGGGAAGTGTGCAAGAATAACAGCGAATTTATTTAATCTCCTTCATGAAGACAAGCAACTTCATCACTCATACGTATTACAGCTAATGATAAAATTTCGTCAAACAGGGTCAGTAGCTAATCAAAAAAAGAACTATGAAAATAGGGTTAGGACTGAAGCGACAGAAGTAGCAATTTTAGGTCATATTCATTTAGATCCTACAACAAGTGGCCGAAGAATCTGGTTTTTCGCGCACTACCGTTGGTAGGGTTTTGAAACATCATAAATTTCATCCCTACAAGATACATTTGGTACAGGAAATAAATGAAGATGACCCAGACAGACGACTACAGTTTTGTGAGATTATGACCGACATAATAAATGCTAATGCAAACCTTTTATTCAATATTTGTTTTTCGGATGAATGTTCCTTTTTTATAAATGGTACCGTAAATCGACACAATTGCCGCTACTGGGCTGACGAAAATCATAGAGTATTCCACGAAACACATACCCTCCTCTTAAATGAAACGTGTGTGCAGGAATTTATGGGGATCGCATTGTTGGGCCATTTTTCATTGATGGCAACTTGAATGGAGAAATATATCTCGAATTAATAGAGGAGGCTATTGATCCTGCTCTCACAGATATAATCGAAAATGATAATAGGTACTTAGAAGATGATCTCTTTTTCCAACAAGACGGCGCACCTCCACATTACAGTAGAGCTGTAAGGCAATATATTAATGAACGATTTCCTAGGCAATTGTAGTATATTTGATAAGCTGGTTATTTACAATTTAGCGTTTTTAACGGTTCTTGTGAACATATGATTCATTTTAACATTTGTCGCGATTGTTTTTTACTTTATATATTAATTATCTTGAAATATGTCGAATAAAGTTCATGTATTGATAGTTTATTTATTTCTGTTCAGAACAGTTTATTCGACATAATTTTTACCTAAGGATCGATTTCTTCGTCCGGAGAAATTAGAAGTGGATTCTTCATCTCCAACTGCTGTCAAGGAATGGATTTATTGGCTGAGAACGTTTGAAAACTTTATTGGCTCGATAAATGAGATCACTCCAGAGATGAAATTGGATTTACTTGTTAACCATGTTTCATCGTCAGTATACTCTTACATAAGCGAATCTACAGATTACGACTCAGCAATCAGTACTCTTAAAGTTATATTTGTCAAGAAGGTAAGCGAAATTTATTCCAGGCACAAACTTGCATCTCGTTCTCAAATACCAAATGAATCAGTAGATCAATATGCATTAAACTCATTGGCTAAAGAATGTGACTTTAAACATGTAACTGCATCCGAGAATAGGTATGCGTATATACGAGATTCTTTTATAAGAGGGCTAAGCGATCCGAAAATTCGACAAAGACTTTTGGAGAATACAACTCTTACTCTTGATCAAGCTTATTCTCAGGCTGGAGCGTTAGAAATGGCAGTTTTTCAGTCGAATTCATTTACTTCTGACACGTCACCTATAAACTTGAATGTGATATCCGAAAATGGTCTTCCTGAAAACACTATCGAACCTCAAGTTAATTCGGTAGCTTCAGCTAGTAAGTGTTATTTTTGCGGAAGGTCTCAACATCCTCGTCATATTTGTCCTGTCCGTGAAGCACTTTGCAGAAATTGTAACAAAAAGGGGCACTTCTTTAATGTCTGTCGCTCGTCTAAAAAAAGAGTAACTGCTAGCAGCTTACCTGTTGAAGAAGAAACATTGACTAATACTTGGAAGAATTCTTTCTTAGCCGCTACAGGACCTACTTGCTTAGATAAGACTTTAATTAATGTAACTATCAATTCTCAACCTGCAACGGCCTTGGTCGACAGTGGCTCTTCTCTGAGTTTTTTAAATGAATCGTTTGCCAAATCTTTGAAAATAGATTTAATCGCCGAATATGGAAATATTTTGATGGCATCTAGTACTTTGACATGCCAAATACACAATAGCTGTAAAGTTGACCTAAAAATGTTTGGGAATATCTACAGTAATATTAAAATGTCAATATTACCAAAAGCCTGTGCCGATGTCATCATTGGACATGTTATTTTGAAGCAACGTGAAACTCTACATGTGAATTTTGGAGGATCTAGATCGACTCTTACTATTTGTAACCTAGCGGCTGCTGAAGTACCCGTGTCATCATTGTTTAGGCACTTATCGCATAATATGAAACCTATAGCGATAAAATCCCGTAGATTTTCAAATCAAGATCGTAACTTTATCGAAAATGAAATTCAACGAATGATGTATGAAGGTATCATAGAGCGGAGCAACTCACCTTGGCGGGCGCAAGTGGTTGTCGTATCCGGAAAAAATAAAAAGAATGTGCATTGTCTATTCACAAACAATAAATAAATTTACTCTATTAGATGCATATTCTTAGCCAAGGATCGAGGATTTAGTGAATAAAGTAGCTCAATATACGGTGTTTAGTACTATCGACTTACAATCAGCCTATCATCAAATTCCGATACAGAGTAGTGACAAAATTCATACTGCGTTTGAAGCGAATGGCAAACTATATCAATTGCGGCGAATCCCATTTGGTGTTACTAATGGCATTTCTGAATTTCAACGAGCTATCGACAGGATAATCGAAACTGAAAAGTTACATGGCACTTATTATTATCTTGATGACGTTACCATTTGTGGAATCAATCAAGCTGATTACGATCGAAATTTAGTACATTTTCTTCAGGTCGCAAAGCAATATAAACTAACCTTAAATACTGAAAAAAGCAAATTCTCAATTACGCACATTAAACTACTGGGATATGTTATTGAAAACAACACTATTCGACCTGATTCATCTCGACTAGAAGCTCTTCTAAATTATCCTCTCCCTAGCTATGAAACGAGTACTTATTGGTATGTTTGCGCACTATTCGAAATGGGTGCCTCGATTTTATGTTTATATCATTATGTTAGAACTAAAAATTTGGCATTTTCAATAGATGAAATAAGAAGAATAACAAATACGTGTCCGATATGCTGCGAATTAAAACCACGATTCGTCAAGTTATCAGGAAAATTGATAAAAACGACAACACCGATTGAGAGGCTTAATATCGATTTTAAGGGACCTCTACCTTCCACATCACAGAATCGATATTTATAATCATTGACGAATATTCACGATTTCCTTTTGCCTTCCCATGTTCTGATGTGGCAGCAGCGACGGTAATACAAAATTTACATAAACTTTTCACTGTATTCGGAATACCGTCCTACATCCATTCTGATAGAGGATCCTCTTTTATATCTGATGAAGTTAAAAGATACTTAAATAAGTTTAACGTGGCGACCAGTCGCACTGTACCTTATAACCCTCAAGGAAATGACCAAATAGAAAGATATAATGGAACAATCTGGAAGACTACTATGTTGGCACTTAGGTCCCGTATGCTAAAGACTTCTCAATGGGAGATTGTTCTTCAAGATGCCCTGCATTGTGTCCGGTCACTTCTTTTTACTGCCACTAATGAAACTCCACATGAACGCATGTTTCAACATCCCCGGAGGTCACCGAATGGAGAGTCGATCCCATCCTGGTTATTGACTCCGGAAAAGTACTTTTGCGTCGTCAAGTGAGGTTATCTAAATACGAACCACTCGTCGACGAAGTAGACCTATTAGAAGCAGACTCTAATCATGCCCTTGTTCGTCTTCAGAATGGTCGAGAACTGACAGTATCTCTGAAATACTTAGCTCCATGTAGTGAAGGAAAATAAGTAAAGCCTGTTCATAGATATAAGAAAGTGACTGACTGAATCCTATTATGAAGTACCCCTTGATAAAGTATAGGATAAAGATTTTAAATGGGTACGGACCATAGCCTACCTGCTCTAAAACTACGAAAATCGGGTAATAAATTTCATGTAATTGTTAGTTAGCTACCCTTCAATAATCCGCTTAATTTACTTTCTTATAACTATGATAGTTACGAATAGCGATCAAACTGAAGCAGATTCTCAAACACAACGTGGCACCGATTTCCCAGAATCTACTACGAATGATATAATACAGTCTCCGAATACCTCCGACTCTTCTGAAATACCGCAACAACCTACATTTTGAAACGACTGACACTGAAGTCCCGGTAATTGAACTGAGAAAATCTAATAGAGAACGACGTATGCCAAGTCATTTACAAGATTTCGTCATTAATACAAAGGGGGGGGGGGGAGGAAATGTAGTATATTTGATAAGCTGGTTATTTACGAGCGTGCATGAACTGGGCACTCTTTAAATATACAAATTAGTGACACATTCTATTTACCTGGTTAATCTCTCGAACTGGGCACCGACCGCTTGTCAGCACCAAAAGGATTAAAAGATAATTACTCCGGAAGTCCCCAGGTACTCGTTACCGGGTACCGACCCCTCCCATGTGCACCCATCGGGAGAGGTACCACCCACTCTGCAATTTTATTTATTTTATTTATATATGGTGACCAATGGGGTGGCAAAAAGCGACTTTTTTCGTTCATTTTAATTTTGTTACCGTTTTTAGAACAATTTATTTTAAAATTAATTCTGTACGCGAGACAACTAGTGAACGTGGTAGAGAAATCATAATTTTGAATAATAATAAGTTTACTTTTGCGAAAGTTTTGAAAAGCCAAGTAACATTTTGGAGATATTCTGTAAGAAAATGTACCGCAAAAGTGTGGACTATGGGTCCTTATATTCCATTGGTATACTTTGTATTGTCTAGTAAAAATGCCACAACTTATAAAGATGCTTTTGAACTTATTAAGACAAAGTGTCACGACTTTAATTTAATTTTAAATCCTAAATTTATTACTGTAGATTTCGAGAAGGGTATACAATACATAATGCTTTGAAATTAGTTTGGCCAAATGTGACAATAATAGGGTGTCGTTTTCATTTGACACAGAGCTGGTATAGAAAAATTCAGCAATTAGGTTTGTCTTGTGAATATCGCAAAGTAAATGATGAAACGGGTAAATGACTAAATTACGTTTTTGGGTTACCATTTCAGGAACCTGACGAAATTTCATACTGTTTCATACTAGATCTAATCAGTATTCAGCCCGAAGATGAAACACTTGTTGAATTTTCAGACTATTTAAACGAAAATTATATTGATGAAGAGGCAAATTTTCCGCCTAGAATTTGGGCAAGTTGCACGTCTAGCATTAATAGAACCACGAACTGTTGTCATTTCACTCGAAATTTAATGAATGCTTTTCCAAGACACACCCGTCATTGTACACAATTACACATTTATTAATATTTTGAACGATTTTCAAACTAGAAGTTATATTAAATTGCAGGGTTTAAATGAGCAAATAAGGTGTAAAAATCCGGCAACTAGAAGAAGGCAAGCATTTTTAAATGAAAAAATTGATGCCTACAAAACAAACAAATTAGATAGATTGAATTTTGTTAAATGTTTAGGATATTTTTATGAACAGTAACTTTATTCCTGTCAATAAACCGTTAAAAAAGTATAAATCAATGTTTTTAAAAAAGTTGCTGTATTTCAGTTCGAATTTTAATAAAAAAAGACATTTTCTCTTTGAGAATTCTATGTTGATTAAGTTGACCCAGTCGTGTCCGACCGTCGAATTTAAATAAGCTGGAATGGAAGGGATTATCTTAAGCGGTGCCCAATTCGTGCACGACCAAAAATCCCTAATCCGCACTACAGCGCCGAATTCATATAATTTGTGTTGACGTCAGGTAGAAAGTGCCCAATTCGTGGCTACCCTTATTTACAATTTATCGTTTTTAACGGTTCTTGTGAACACATGATTAGTTTTAATATTTGTCGTGATTGTTTTTTACGGGCATAGACCGAATGCGCCGATTGATGATTCTTTTAATAATCTCATAGTCCTTTTGCGCCGGAGCAATCTCAGGTAACCATAATCCCAGGGTCGACTTGCGCCAATTGCCTCTACAGGGGGGCGTAATGGTATGATACATATTTTACAAATTCAAATCTTTGGATATGTCCTGCTTTATATAATTCGACTTTTTCTGATAAAAATTGCAATCTTTGTTTATATTTTTGGTTAGTTATTTTTGTAGGTATAAACACACTGTTTATTTTTATATAAATACCTTACCTAACCTAACCTAACCTAACCTAACCTAACCTAACCTAACCTAACCTAACCGAACCTTACCTAACCTAACCTAACCTAACCTAACCTAACCTAACCTAACCTAACCTAACCTAACCTAACCTGACCTAACCTGACCTAACATAACCTAACCTAACCTTTTTTTTTCTCTGAAGGAGGAAAATGCATTTACGCACGCCGGAGGGCTTGGTGTTTGTGTGCCTCCGGTTGTGTAGGACTCAGCAAAAATATATTGCACTTCTTGCAAAGCAATACCCACTAAAAACCTCCTTCCTTCGCGGTGTCTCCTGTCAGGAACTGCCTCGCGGCATTACTTCTGGCAGGCCGCGGTAACCCTTCACGTCTCTTTTTCTCTTTCTCTCTCTTCATTGATTTTTTTTCTCATTACCATTTCGATAAGATGAAACAGAGGTTCCTGTGTTTTGGGATCTTCCATCCATTCCGTTAGGTTTTCCTCTATTAGTATTTTACCAGTTTCATCCATGGTATCCGTTCTTTCGGTTTTCCACCTCGGGCATTTTATTATTGTATGAACCGGATCATCTATTTCATCGCAGTACCAGCAGTTTGCATTTTCTTTTTTGCCTATTCTATTTAGATATTTTGCGAAACATCCATGTCCTGTGAGAGCTTGCCTAGTATAGAAGTTTGCCTCCTGCTTGCAATTCAGCCATGAATCCACTTTTTTTAGAAATTTTTTGGTATATCCCTCATATTCTTCCCATTCTGCTTGCCATTTACTGACCATCCCATCTTTTATAAGCATTTTTTCAGCTGTATTTTTTTTTGTATGATTTTGTGCGCTCTTCTATTCTAAGTTTAATAGGTGGTATCTTCGCTAATAGGAGCAGGGCTGTGGTTGGGGCTGTTATGTAGGCCGAAGTGATTCTCATTGCCATCATTCTGTTGGTACGTTCCATCATATTTTCATATTTCGCGTATTTTATTTCTTTCTCCCATATTGGAGTTGCGTAAAGAAGGATTGACGCTGCGGCCGAGCAGACCACTCTTCTTTTTGCAGTTCCTGGTCCTCCCAGATTCGGAAGCAGTTTTGATATGTTCACCATTGCCTTGCTGGCCCTCTCACATGTGAGTTGTATGTGTTGCTTGAGGCTGCAGTTTCTGCTGAAGGTGATTCCCATGTATTTGAGATGTTTCTTGCTGGTGAGCTGATGCCCTTCCACTTCTATGGTTAAAGTCTTCAGACTTCTACTTGCATTTAACAGTATCATTTCTGTTTTGTGTTTTGCCAAGGTAATTCCCATTTCCAGCAGTCTATCGGTTATGACATCTATGGCCATTTCGCTTCTTTCTTTGATCATTTTAATAGTTTTGGCCCAAACGACTACCGCCACATCGTCTGCATATGCCACCAGTCTTACACCGTTTCCCAGGTCCAGTCTGAGTATGTCGTCGTAGAAAATATTCCATAGTACGGGGCCTAGGATTGAGCCTTGTGGGACTCCACACGTTACCTGGTACTTATCCCCTTTACAGGTTTCAATCCACCTATCCTCCAGGTAGGACTTGATGAAATTTACTATATACGGACTTATATGTTTCCTCTCCATTTGTTTTATTATGTTTG
Source organism: Lochmaea crataegi (assembly GCA_947563755.1). Taxonomy (NCBI): domain Eukaryota; kingdom Metazoa; phylum Arthropoda; class Insecta; order Coleoptera; family Chrysomelidae; genus Lochmaea; species Lochmaea crataegi. The sequence continues at coordinate 24,220,313 of OX387433.1, read as the reverse complement.
TCCACGGAGCCGAGTTAAATGCATTTTGCCCGTCAAGGGTGATCAATATACAGGTTTCCCTATTTTTCGATGCCTTTCTTCGAATTTCTAGAGGAATTTCTAGCACTGCATTTAGCGCATCTATGGTAGACCGTTTTTTCCTAAAACCATATTGTCTCGGGTGTATGGTTCCTTCCGTCTCTAGCTCTGTTTCGATTCTTCCCTTAATTAGATGTTCCAATAGTTTTGCATAGTTATTTAGTAAACATATCGGTCTGTATGCTGCTTCAGCGTTTTCCTTCCTGGGTTTTTCTATTAAAACTAGTCTGGCTTTTTTCCATATCTTTGGGAAGTTTTGTATCTCAAGGCATTTGTTCATTATATTTAGAGTTGTCTCTATGTTGTTGCTACATTCTATCTTAATAATTTCAGCAGTTTGCATATCTGGTCCTGGAGCCTTTTTGTTTTTTACGTTCTTCAAGGCCTGCTTCATTTTCGCTAGTGTGAATAATGTTACAGGCGACTCATTTGGTGTAGTGGTCCATCTTTGTACTGGATGCTGTGCGAATAGTTTTTCAAATTGGTGTTTTATCTCATCTTTTTCCATAACAGTTTGTGTCGGTTTACTCAATTTGTTCATTACGATTTTATATCCTTTTCCCCATATATCGTCATTTAATTCGGTTATCATCTCCTTCCAGGCCTTTCCCTTTTCTTTTTTTATTTCCTTCGACAATGACCTTCTAGACTCTATATAATTATTTCTCATTTGTTTTTTCAATTCAGGGTCCATATTTGTACCATTTGCTCTTGTCCAGATTCTCCTGTTCCTTTTGCAGGCATCTCTAAGGTTTTTAATTTCAACAGTCCACCAGTAGACAGGACGGTGTTTTCCTTTCTTGGGTGTTTTCTTTGGGAGATATTTATCGCAAAGGTTTCTTGTTTGTTCTTCTAGTTCCTCAGGAGAGGAGATCGATGAGTTATCGGGGAATTTCCCGTTTTCACTCAATGTTTTCAGTGTGTTTTTAGTTGTTTTCCATCCCTGGTTTATAGTTGTTTTGCCTAGTTCTTTTCCTTTCTCTGGTGTCAGTTCGAATTCTATATTATTGTGTGAGCTCATGTTTTCCTCCTCTTCTTTTACTGTCCAGCCTTCTATATTATTAATGATTGGTTCTGTAATCAGTGTTACGTCTATTGGCGCAACGCTGGTTAAGGCCTTTTGGTTTTTGCATTTGCCGGTGTCCAGTACCTCTCGTTTGGCTGGGATACACCAGCTTTATTTGAATAAAGCACACTTTTTACTTTTTTTTTACACAATTTATATTTGTTTATACTAGCACAATGAAAGAAATTAAGAAATTAAACAATATTTGGGTTATTTACAAAAGCTTATTAAATACGTGTTATTCCGTCGGAATCTCAACCCTTTCTCACTGTTATCGCCGACTCTCGTCTTTTTGGCGCCGTTGTCCGGTAGTCAAGCTTTTCGAAGTGGTCCTTAATTAAGGATTTAGGACGGTGGTAGCGACATTTAAAGGTAACGACATTTAAAGGTAACGACATTTAAAGGTAACGACATTTAAAGGTAACGAGGAGAATATTTGATATCGGCGCAAACATACCGCCGCCCTTGAAAAAACTAAGGTTTTTCAAAAAAAATAAAAAAAATACATTAGCGTGTGAGAAGTGATCTCATAATAACCTAAAGTAAAGTTTTCAGTGTCCCAAGTAAAACTATATATATATTAAAGTATTTTAATCGGAAGGAGGGTATTTTATAGGTAAGGGGCACACTTTGACAATACTGCGCCGTAGCACAGTATTTGGCGTGGTAACACTCACTACGCGCACTTGCCCATCTGGACCAGGATGCACTGCGGAAACCCGACCTTGAGTCCACTTACAGGGTGGAGCGTGATCCTCTTTCAGTAAAACTAGGGCACCGAGGAGATGGGAGGTGTCGGTAGAAAAGCGCCACTTGGCGCGCTGTTGTAGGTTGTGAAGGTATTCATTTTTCCATCTTGACCAGAAACCTTGAAGCATGTGCTGCAGCAGCTGGTATCTTGACAATTGGTTTATAGGTTCATTTTGAAGATTGAGGTCAGGGAGTAAATTGATGGGGCGACCAACTAGGAAGTGGCCAGGAGTTAACATTTCTAGGTCGTTGGGATCATTACTTAGGGGCATTAATGGTCGGGAATTAAGAACACCCTCAACCTGCACAAGCAATGTGTACAACTCCTCGTACGTCAGAGGATTTTTATCGTTAATTATTCTACGTAAGTGACTCTTGACTGATTTTACTGCGCTTTCCCAGATCCCACCAAAGTGGGGAGATCGGGCTGGACTGAAATGCCATTGAATTTTATTGTCTTGATAAAAATATGCTAATTTTTCATTTTGGAGGACTTCTAAAATACCTTTTAGCTCGGAGTAAGCTCCAGTAAAGTTGGTTCCATTGTCGGAATAAAAGTTAGCACAAAATCCGCGTCTAGAAATGAACCTACGCAATAAGCCAATAAAACATTCCGAGGTCAGTTCGCTGGCTAATTCTATGTGAATTGCCTTGGTAGCTAAGCACACAAAAATGCAGATATAAGCTTTAGTAAAACGGCGATTTCTGAATTTGGACTCTTTTAATATGAAAGGACCAGCATAATCCACTCCAGTATGAGCAAATGGATGAGATACAGTGACTCGGGGGTTGGGCAGATCTCCCATAATATTGGATAATGGCTGCGGATTAGCGCGATAGCAGGGTAGACATTCTCTTATAATTTTTCTTACGGCACTTCTTCCGTTTAAAGGCCAAAATTTTTGTCGTATAAAAGCTAAAGTTGCATGCGCACCCGCATGAAGATTGCTTTGGTGTATATGAGTAATTATGAGGTTGGTGAAAATGTGCTTATACGGTAAAACTATAGGGTGTTTATTTTCGAATTGAAGAGTGGAGTTTTTTAATCTTCCTCCTACTCGGAGGATTCCTTGTTCGTCTGTGAATACATTCAAGGAATTTAGCTTACTTGAAGCTTTTACTCTTTTATGCATTTTAAGAGAGTGCAAATCTTCAGAGAAACATTGCCTTTGGACAATTTTGATCAATTGGACCTGGCTATTCTCAATTTCAAAAGCCGTGAGGGGTTGGGCCTGTCTTTGATTAGGGTTTTTACAATGGCTAATAAACCTCAAACAATAAGCGACAATGCGAAGTAATTTAGGCAGATTGGATAGATCCTTAATAAATGGAAAATTGGAATTTTGTTCTTGAGTTTGGGAGGCCAGTACGATTGACTTGGGGTTATATTCAGGAATGTTGGCATCGGAAGGTGTCCTTGCAAAATAAGATATATGATTACTAGTCGGCCAAGACTCAGTGGGTAGGGATAAGAAGCTTGGGCCATTCCACCAAAGATTGCAGCTACGAAGTTCGTCTGGATTAGCTCCTCTAGAAATCAAATCAGCAGGGTTTTCTGAAGATATTACATGATACCATTCTAAAGTATTGGATAAGTTTTGAATTTCTGATACTCTATTGCTGACAAATGTCTTCAAAGATCTGGATTCCAAGCCCAACCAACACAAAACTATGGTAGAATCTGTATAATAAAATGTCTTGTCTAATTTTATATCAAGACACTCTCTCAATTTGCTCATTAAGCGAGCTAACATTACTGCACCGCACAGCTCAGACCTAGGCAGAGATATGGCCTTTAATGGAGTGACACGGGATTTGGCACACAGTAAGCGGCTCAGAATGTTTCCTTGCGTATCTATAGAGCGCACATAGACGCATGCGCCATATGCATTTATAGAGCTATCACAAAAACCATGCAATTCAATGTAGACGGGGCTAGGTAAAGTGACTTGACGGGGTATTTGGAAAGTATGAACAGAGTTTAGGTTTACTACGAAGGTTTTCCAGATATTGCACAAGTGCGCGGGAATAGGATCGTCCCAGTTTTTCTTCAATAGCCATAGTTGTTGTAGAAGGATTTTAAGAGGAATAATCATGGGTCCTAAGAGACCCGTTGGGTCAAAAATGGTAGAAATCAAGGCCAGGATAATCCTTTTTGTGATTGACGTGGATTTAATATTTAGACAGGAGTTGTAGATGAACACATCCGCCTGTGAATTCCAATTGATTCCTAAGGTTTTTACATTTGTATCATCTGTTATAATATATTCAATGTTAGAGTCATTTGGGTCTAAGTCTAAAAGTGCAGAAGGACTGTTGGAAGAAAATTTTCTTAGCTCGAAACCGTACGATTGTAAAATGTGGGTTAAGTTACACCGTATTTGAGTAAGGGATTCCTCGGAAACGGCTCCAGTGATTATGTCATCAACATAGGTGTCTCTATTTAGAATATGGCTTTCCGTAGGGAATTTTGATTCCGCTTGAATGGCTATTTCCTTAAGGCATCTCGTGGCTAGGTAGCTAGAGCTAGCCATTCCATAGGTTACAGTTTGTAGCTGATACGTTTCGAGTTTATCAGTGGGATTGCTTCGCCAAATTATATGTTGGAGCATACATTGTGCAGGTTCAAGGCGAATTTGGCGGTACATTTTGGCAATATCGCCTGTAAGAACATAATTGTGTTGTCGGAATCGGATCAATATAGAGAAAAGATCGTTTTGAACGGTGGGTCCTACCTTTAGAACATTATTTAAAGATACACCAGAAGTGGTGGTGGCAGATGCGTCAAAAACTACTCTGATTTTGGTAGTAAGGCTGTCGCTCTTCTCCACAGCATGATGGGGTAGGTAGTGAGTTGGATACTTGGTATTTGTTTCATTGGGTGGTTCGATTCGCTTCATATGCCCCAAAGCACTATATTCGGATATAAAGTCGGTATAGGATCGTTTTAATGAAGGGTTTTTCCGGAGTTTTCGCTCGACAGCAAGAAATCGTTTGAGGGCGGTTTGATATGATTCACCAAGTAGGGTATATTGGGGTTTAAGTGGTAAGCTTACTATGAACCGACCAGTTTCGTCCCTAGTAGTAGAAGACTGAAAATGGGCTTCACACTCTTCTTCCTCGATAGTATGAGGAGATAAGCTAGTTTGAAGATTTTCTTCAATTTGCCAGAATCGCTCCAATGAATTTTGAATGCGATCTGAAGAAGTTGTTAAGAAAGAAGATGATTGTGAATGCAATGCTTGAGCTGAGGATAAGGGAATTGGACCACTGACGATCCATCCCAATTTAGTTTCCTGCAAAATTGGCAGGTTTTTGCCTAGTTTAATCTGGCCCGAGTTTAGCATGTTAAAGAACAGGCCGGAGCCAATCAACATTTCGATTTCAGCTGGTTTGTTAAAAAGGTTGTCCGCAAGTGGCAGGTGCATGGGAATACTAAGATTTTGGGTATTGATGAAATGTTGAGGTGTAAGATTAGATATGTTTTGGACAACCAAAGCTGGCATTTTGTAATTATGGTTGCCATGGAGTGATTTAATTTCAACTTTTACCCTTTTTGAGGCAGAGAATGATGATTGGTTCAAGCAGGATATAGGCATATTAATCTTCTCGTAGGGAAGGTTCAGTTTTTCGAAAAGGGATTGTGTAATGAAATTAGACTGGCTTCCATTATCGAGTATTGCTCTACAAATTATAGGTCTTTGATGTTTGTCTAATATATTTACTATTGCGGTTGATAGCAAAATGAATGCGTTAGCGTTCTGGGTAGCGGAGTGAAGGTTTAACGAGGTTTCTAAATTGGCTTGAGAATCAAGGATGGGGTTGGATTGAACAGCATTGCTCGATGAGGTTGCTCTGGCATTGGATTGGTCAGTGCGCTGATTTGCAACGCTCTCTGAATTCTGATTGTTAGATGAGCTGCGAGTTATATGAAGTAAGGAATGGTGTTTAGATTTACACGTTTTGCATGTAAAATTTGATTTACAATCAGTGGTTTTGTGACCAGGACGTAAGCAGTTGGTACAGAGTTGGTGGCGCTTGGCCTCCGAGAATCTGAGGTTTGTGGGCATGTCGGAAAATAGTTTACATAGATAAATAAAATGATTTTGCTTACATAGAGGACAATTATTCGTCTGAGTCATGAAGGAACTAATAGGCTTATTACTGTACGTTCTTGCATGGTTGAGTGATTTGGACTCAGGCTTGATATCTGTTCTTTTTTGGCTGATTTTGAAGTTAAGAGATTCTAAGAAGTTGCATCTTGTTATGAGGCACTTTAACAGCTGATCGATAGTTGGAATTGGTGTGTCTCTGGAGGTTTGCTCCCATTCCTTTCGAGTGGCTAAATCTAGTTTTGAGGTTAATAGGGAAATGAGTATGGTGTCCCATTCGACAACCTTTTCGCCCAAGTTTTGGAGAGAGGCGTAATGGGTTTTGAAATGATCTAAGAATTTTCTAAGGGTTTGATGACATTCTTCTTTTAAGGCTGGTAGTTCGAAAATGGCTTTAATATGAGCATGGATTATGGCCTTTTTATTTTCGTATCTTTCGTTCATCAACTTCCAGGCTGATTGGTAATTGCTATCGGAAGCAGATAGTGATTTTATAATGTTGGCGGCTTCACCTGTGAGGCTAGACTGCAAGTAATGAAATTTTTCAATGTTGGAAATATGTGGATTGTTGTGAATAAGAGATTCGAATGTTTCCTTGAAATTGGTATAAGAATCATATGAGCCATTAAATTTGGGTAAGGGAATTGATGGCAGTCGTGAAATATAATTTAATGAGCCTGTTGGCTGTGTGAAGGATTGTGGCGGAGGTGCTGATGAAGCTGGTAAGACTTCAAACGATTGAAGTAAGGCTTTGGCTCGAGCTACCAAGGCATGGAACCGAATTTCGAAAGATTCACGCTCGTCTCCTTGCTTTAGGAATTCCGCATTATCAGACTCTATGTAATGTTGTTCGAGTTCGCATTGGACATTTTCAAAATCAGAAGGAACAGTTTGTAGCATCTCCACGCGAGTTTGTAATTCAATTTGAATTTCGTGGCTTAAAGGTGTTGTGCATTTCTTTAAAAAATTATCGAATCTTGTTAAAGATGATTTAGTTATTCCGCGGCGAGCTACAAGGTACTTTATATTTTCCGTGTTATTAGTAGTCTCAGTCATGATTATAAGAAACAATAAATATGCTAAAAATTTATGAAAAGTTGAGAAGCTGGATTTTATAAAGGTTGGATATTTTTTTTGTAATATTTATAGTATCAAGTGAGGTCAACGGTTAATAATCAGCCTGAGATAAATTGCAGATATAGATTATTTTATATGTGAATGCGTTAAAATAGATTTGAATTTGCGAGTTGCAAGGTTTGATTTTATGAATTGCGATTATAAATTATTTATATAGGTTGAAGTAAGGATACATTTGCTAGTTGCAAGATTATATTTTATGAGTTGCACTTATAAATAGAGGCTAAAGTAAAGTTGAGTTTGCAAGTTGCAAGGTTGGTTTTTTATAAATTGCAATTATAAATTATTTATATAGGTTGAAGTAAGAATAAATTTGCTAGTTGCAAGATTATATTTTATGAGTTGCACTTATAAATAGAGGCTAAAGTAAAGTTGAGTTTGCAAGTTGCAAGGTTGGTTTTTCATAAATTGCAATTATAAATTATTTATATAGGTTGAAGAAGGTTGATTTGCGAATAGCACTGTATATGTGTAAATATTTCCAAGTATATGTTAATTTTGACAGTAACAAAGTGTGATTGCATAAAATGAATTTTTATATTAATCAGTTTCCTCGGCGTTTTTATTTATTTATTTAATTTTTTTTTTTATTTTTATTTTTAAATTTATGTATCAAAAAATATACCACTGTGTATACAATTTAATTTATTCATATGTTTCTCGTATTGAAATATGAATAAAGGAAGTTGAAAACTAACAATAGTAAATAATATTATGTAGCTAATTTAAAGTGATGAGACGATTTATATTAAACAACTAACTTACGAGAATTGCACACATATCCTGTACTTAGTACGAATGTTTTTTATTTAGGAAAAAAAATTAAGGAATATAATTAGGAAACTGACCTTTGATTGTTGTGGACTGTATTTTGTTTTCTTGCTTGTTGACTTGATTCGGTTAGAAGGACCAAAATGGCGCAACGCTGGTTAAGGCCTTTTGGTTTTTGCATTTGCCGGTGTCCAGTACCTCTCGTTTGGCTGGGATACACCAGCTTTATTTGAATAAAGCACACTTTTTACTTTTTTTTTACACAATTTATATTTGTTTATACTAGCACAATGAAAGAAATTAAGAAATTAAACAATATTTGGGTTATTTACAAAAGCTTATTAAATACGTGTTATTCCGTCGGAATCTCAACCCTTTCTCACTGTTATCGCCGACTCTCGTCTTTTTGGCGCCGTTGTCCGGTAGTCAAGCTTTTCGAAGTGGTCCTTAATTAAGGATTTAGGACGGTGGTAGCGACATTTAAAGGTAACGACATTTAAAGGTAACGACATTTAAAGGTAACGACATTTAAAGGTAACGAGGAGAATATTTGATATCGGCGCAAACATCTATTATCGATGTTCCGTTTGCGTTCGAGAAAGTTGGCGTATTTCCTAAATTCGCGACTGTTAGACCCTGAGAGTGGATAAACTCTTCAAGCATTTTTCCTCTATTATTGGTCACCCTTGATCCAAACAGCGCAGACTTCGCGTTTAGATCTCCTCCTAATATGGTTTGATGTTTTTTGGCTGTTCTTAATTGTTTTCCTAGTTCTATCAATAGTTGCCTGAAATCCTCAATTTCCCTGTTTGTTGAGAAGTATGTCGATATGATTCTTATATATACGTTTTCTAAATCTACTTGAACGTATCCCTTTCCCCTAGTGTATTTTTTTACTTGAATATTTTGTTTGTTGTTTATTAGGATAAATGCGTCATTATTCTTGTCGCAGTAATTATATGTTTTTGCTCTTTTTTTGTTTGGTTCTTGGCCAATAATAATATGAATATTTTCTTCTCTCATTTTCTGTTGTATTAAGTCATGTCCTTGGTTGTTCCTATCCAGGTTGATTTGTAGAAATTTAATTTTGTTAGCCATTTATGCGAGAACTTCGAGTGTGTGATCGCCCGACGGTGGTGCCTCCTCCATTTTATCATCTATTTGGTTTGATCTTGTGCTCTCTTCTTTTCTCTTAATGGAAAGAGCTCTTTTGAAAGCCCTGCACTTTCCTGTGCCGGCTACGTGTTCTGTTTCGCATAAGGGACATTTTTCTTTTCCGGTGCAGTTTTTCGTGTTATGTCCGGGTTCTCCACATTTGTAGCACAGTTTCGACCTGTCCGGTCCTGTGCAATTTGTGGATAGGTGGTCGTATGACCAGCACTTATAACATTTCGTTATATTATACTTCTTTTCCACAGTGCAATGTACCATGCCAATGCGTATCTCCTTTCTCTTTATCAATTTTTCTAGTTGGTCTTTTTTCCCGGTCACCATTATAGATCTAGTATTTCCCCGTTGGGATTTAAGTTCTCCATAGGACATTTTTTCCTTGTCTATGTCGTATTCCTTCTCCAGGCTTTCTTTAACCTCTTCGATTTCCGTTGTGTCGTCAATTCCTCTTATAATTATCGTATCTTTCTCGGTTTTATTGTTTGGATTTCTTATTTGTGTTCCGGTGCACTTATTTTTTATAATTTGCTGGAGCTCTTCGATTGCTGTCTGGTTTTTATCTGTGGTAATCAGCAAGCTTCCATTTCTAGTGCTTTTTAGTGACTGTATGGCTTGGCTAGCTTGGTGGCCTCTCACCTCATTTTTAATTTCATTCAGGAGTGTTTTTTTAATCTTTGCTCGGGTTGTGTACAATCAGGGCATATGTATTTCTTTCTTTCCTTGTTTTTATTTCTGTGTTTTGGTTATTTTTTTGGTTGGTCGTGTATATTATTACTCTGGTGTCGAGGCCATTGAAAATTGCCTCGGTCATTTTTCTAAACCTTTCTATGGTCATAAAATTTACGTGGTGGAGTGCAACCCATTTTGCCTTTTCTGTTTCGTCCTTAATTTTCTGTAGCATGATCCACAGCTGTTTGTCAGAATTCTCATGTCTTGCCTTTATGATTTTTTTTGTTACTGTTTCGTTTGCCTTGTGTATTTTTATTGTTTCTTCCATAACATCGTATTCGTCCGTCGGGTATTTTATTTCCGGAAATCTTATTTTATATAGCCTTTGTATACTTAGGTACACCTCGGGGTCGTCCGGTTCTTCGAAGACCACCTTTACAGTGACATCTTTTGTTTCCAGTGGGTT